>JANTCA010002963.1:0-11046 GCA_024741275.1 Chironex yamaguchii | reverse complement strand
GACACCATCTCTAGGAGGGCTGTCAACCAAGACTAAAGACCCCCTCCTGGCCATGAGACAGACTAGCCCCCGCCGGATGCCAACCCGGTACTTCTTGGTCTCGGGAGATTATTATTATTATTATTATTATTATTATTATTATTATTATTAATGATATTATTATTATTATAACTATTATTATTTTTATTATCTTGAAAGAAGTTATGATATTATTCAACGTCATGCAGCATGGTTACAAGCATTTGTGGGAAGATGTAGAAGTTTTACAAATAGTTGTTGAAATGGAAGGCAGCAGGTGCCAACAGAATTCAAGAGAGATGCTGCGATATGGCGAATTAGGACTTCTAAGGGAGTTATATGTGATAGCTAATCGTGCTAGTTGTTAAAACTATGAGGTTGTTTAGGTCAGTTCAAGCTATTACACTGCTTGGGAAAAACATAAGCAAACTGGAAGGTGAGAATTGTCACATTAAACAAAATCTGATTTAAATCTTTTGTAAAGGCACAAGCACACGAAAAAACATCCAAGGATTTAAAGGTGATATCAGTAAAAGACAGAACAATGACGACTACATGCGATTGGTTAGTTATGTTTACACTTAAAACCCCAATTTTCTGTAAATGTACGGTTTTCTGATCTTCGAGAAACACTGTATTGTTTGCATTGAGCTTTATTTTTTGTCATGGTAGAAGATCTGGACACACCCCTTTATGCTCAACTGTAACAAAAGGTTCTCAAGCAAAGGCGTTCTTCATTATTAGGTCGGTAGGTAAAAGGACATCTGATCGTCAGTAATCATGTCAGGCAAGAATGGCATATCATTCTCTTCATGGGACATGAATCTTGGAAGTTGTCAGAACCAATTTGTAAAATATCTAAGAAAGATGATGATGATAGGTATACCCTAGTTAAAACTAGATCTCGGACACTCCCCTAATCCGGTTGGAACTAAGATCTTTCTTACATTTTAGACATTTTTAAGTCTAGTATCTGTAGGTAGGATTTAGCCTGATTGAGAGAGCAGAAATTTCTTGCCTGGTGTTAAAATGGTACTCAAGTTTGCGAAAGTGAAATGGGCTTCTCTTTACGCAAAAGAGCAGATCATTTTCGGGTATTTAATGGTTTTTTGTTATTCAGCAAGATAAATTTTCAAAGGTATCGCATTAAGTACGAATTATTCTGCTTTTCATTTACCGGAGTACCTCAAGAACGGTGCCTATGTCTGACTTCATTTTGCTTATGTACAACCTATTTTCGCAATGCTAAAAGGACATCTTTGGCAAACTGAAATTGTGAAATCATGTTCACGTATATATCATATTGAGTTTGTTTTGAAGACCAGAAATTGTCATCTGTTTACTCTGTGAATGGTTTCGGCGTTCTTTAGAAACTAGTTTGTACTACTAGTCTAAACCACATAGAAGTCCAAACGAAAACACAAAGACATGTGAACGCAGACGTGCATGCTAACTCAGACCCTACACCTATGAACACACAAGCACGTACGCAGTCCGTACGACATATAGTCAAAAAGGTTAAATATGTTGTGATGAATAGGCCAGGAACTAAACTAGTAACACCGGACTAATGGAACTGAACTGTTTTCCTGAATCTAAGTCTGACATTTGAAGGAGCATGGTGGTCACATGAACGTATTCAAATTTGTTACATTTCCAAACTTTGGTCCATCCAGTAAAAACTAAGTCAATTCTACAAAGCATGTTTGAATGATATACTAGAAAGCATAGAAATGTAAGCATTCCTTAATAAGGAAGTAAAACAGTTAGCATCAAATAAATTCAATTCTCTCCATTCATAAGTGCAAAATTGTCAGCTTACATCGCATGGTTTTGAACAGTTAGTAAAATTACTTGCTAAGCATTTCTGTTTTGGTATAACTACTCCTTTCATTTTCTAGTCAATACTTCATCAGCATATTTCTTTTAGTGGAGTATTATTGTAAAACTCAGAAGTTTTATCGTGGCCTGCAAGTGTAATGTTATTCTATTAAAAATTATACATTATACATTATAACTTAAGTCTTACAGTGTAAAGACAATTTTTCTTGTCTCATTCCTCTTCCCTTCACGCTTCAGCTAACAAAGAAGACGACCTTGACTTTGTTTGTATTAATGATATAAAATGGGTCGAATGCAATGGATTAATGTGGGCAACATAGTTTTCCCGAAAGTAAGTACGGTAGTAGGTTACCGAGCTTCCTCTAAAACAATGCTAGGTAGGGTCAAAGACCTGGATGCATCGACTTATTTGCTTCTGCTCAGGTGAACAGTCTTTGTTAAAGACTTGCCATTGTTTCCCTCCTATCAAGGTTCGAGTTTCAGAAATGGCAGAGGCAGACCTCAAGTCCCCACTTTCCGCGACATTTCTCAGAGGTTCTTCAGTTCCCACGAAGAAAAATGAAAGTTGCGTTTCCTTTCGCAAAAATGCATGGGAAGCTCAGCATTTTAGGTGGGGCGGGGAGGGAGGAGGAAGATCGAGAACGAGGAGCCTGGGATCAAACCCATGTGATCGAGACTGCATTGTTCGAAAGCCGAATAGTCAACTCCTCCAGGACAGCCCATGTAGCCCAGTAAAACGCTCATTCGTCGTGTCAAGTTCTGTCACTCTTGTTTAAGATGCTCTTGAGTGGCGGGAACAAAAGGAAAACGCTCAGACACAGAGGGAAAACTTCTCCTTTATAAGAAGTTGAAAGTCATTTTTAATTGCCTGAATTAGACCTGTCCACCGAAGGTCGAATAATCGATATTCGATTACCTGTCTTGGTGTTTGGTTACGTCATTCACTAATCCAATATTCGACTGCAACCGAATAGTGCAATTATTCGGATTATTCGAATAGCAAACAAGTATTCGCGTAGAAACGATGATTGGACTAGCAAGAACTAATCGAATAATGTGACTGATCAAATAGAGACGATTGATCAAATAGCTATAGCAATGACAGCAGTTAAAGTTTGAGTTTATGAGACGAGAGTGCGGGAAGTTGCAGCCTTAAAACAGAACATTCAGAGAAAATATCTGTCAAGTAGGGGGATTGTCATATCAACTGGGGAACCCATTGGAAATTCCTATTTTGTAAAAAAGAAATCAGAGGACATAAATGCCTGGGCTATGGGGGTAAGCGAGTCCTGAATTTGTGACGATAATGCCAATAGTTTTTTGTACAGTAGTAGAAAATTTGTAGATTTACGTTTGTTCAATGGTAAAAAAAAGATTAAATCATCGTTTACACTCAAAATTCTGTGATGTCTCTCCCTTAATCGCCTAATGACCAAATAACCGTTAAAATATCATCCGGATAATCAATGGTAAAATTGTTAGAGATGGACAGCCACAGTCTTTACATTTCCACATTGAAATGATCCAAAAGCAGAGAGGCACGAGTGGTGCCAAATGATAGCTGACACCCATCGACAAAGCAAATCGCAACAACCACTGTTCAGTCCTGAAAAACTCGTAATCACTGCTCCAGATGGCATTGAATCTTCGCCTCACTCAATACCTAATGCAGCAGCTCTGCATTTTATTTAGATTTTACAATCTCGTGGTTGTTTTTACTTAGTATTTTACCTGTGTTTTACTTACCTTTTTATTTGGTTTTTGAATCTAGAAAACTAGGTAGAGATGAAACTTGGTTAGTCTGCAATGGAACAAGCTAGGCAAGAATAAAAGTTATGCTCCACAAAAAAACTAGCTAAAAGTAAAACTAGGTAAAATTATATACCTTGACCTTGTTTTGCCAGCAATACCACGGATAGTTTAGTGGCTTTGGATTCAAATTTCTTTCATCGGAAGAACACACAGTTCGAATCGATCTCCAGACATATTACATAAAGTGAAAGAAGTGATACCAACTCTCAGTAATTCAACGCAGAAGGAGTCAGAAAAGGTGGCTACGTTGAGCGGAAAGAGCGGATCGTACTATGTAGATAAGCCTTTAGCTTATGCGGTTGACAGCATGAAGCAAATGAATAAATAAATCTTACACCTCAAAAGATAACCAGTGTATGTGAGTATAAAAAAATAATAACAATAATTTTTACAGACAAGCGGTCGGCTTAAGTATTCAAGACACGCCAATGATAAGGACTAAATAAACGTTATGTTTATATAAACCAAAAAGATTTTTGCACGTCTGCAAAACTATAGTAAGATGGCCGTTCACTTCATCACATGAAAAGAAAAAATTGTGCGTGCTAAAGATGCTAAAAAATTGGCGGTGCAACGGGATTTTTCGTGAGAGGGAAAAGAAATCAATTTCCCTTCAAGGCGCCTTTAAAATGAATCTGGTAAAACTAGTAATAACATAATATACCATATTCTTAACTTACTTTTGTATCAACTGTAACTCGGTCAGCCTGTCCCAACAGAAAGAAGAGGTGGTTTGACAATATGATCAGTCTATACAAAGGATCCTAATGTATGATTAAGTATTGCGCATCAAGAAACGACTTAAATGACGTCAAACGAGTTGTTTTAATTTGACGTAAATCATATTTACGGACTTTGCGATGCAAGAAAATTCGTATCGGTATAATATTCTCAGCTTTCTTCGAATAATTTGTCGATTGCAATTTCCTTTTTTCCAAGATCATAAAGAGGACAGTGCTAAAATTTCAACTCATTTCAACACTGGCATTTTTATTGCCTTCTCATTTTAGTTGATTGCGATGAATGGTTTTATATCAAATTTTTCTGATAAACACGTGTGGTTGAAACTAAACAGCAAGTGAAAGCAGTGGCGGAGTCACGGGGGGTATAGAGGTAGTTGTCCCCTAATTTATGGCTATCTCAATTGTGCAAAAAAGGGACGAAAAATTTTGGTAGGAGTAGGATATTATAATGTAAGATGTGTTTTTAGTATTTTTACAGTAGTTTTGACAACAACGGCATCCCATTTTATATATTATATTGTGTTAAAATGCAACATCACATTTTAAGAGAGCGTTTCTTCACACTAAAACTGGGATTTCCCAGACACGGATAGAAGCGGTTCCGCAAGCAAAAAAGGCGTGCTTAAGAAGTTTCCTGGGGCTTTCACTTGAGACCCCCTATTTTCTTACACCCCAACCCTGCAGTGCATGGCCAATAAAAGTAATACTAGAGTGCTGAATGGCTCTTTTGGCCAAATATATTCCTTCTTGAAACTGAATGAATTTAAACTCGACAGTTTCGATAGAATGTGTGACAGCAGCGTTCTAAAACTTAGCATCCTTCCTGCTCCAATTGAAAGTTGCAAACTTGTAAAAAGGCAGTAGCTTTGTCGCTTTCTTAAAATCACTGGCATGTGGATCCTTCGATTATTAAAAGTCAGTATGATCTCAGTATTTGCATGTGTTATAAAATATTATTAAGACGACCAAAACAAGACTTCTCAAACATTTTAAAGGAAGTTGCATGAACAAAAGCGTTCAATGAGGCACAAGACTTTTCTTTTTGGATAATTTCTCTGTATTTCATAGAACAGAGCTCAACGAAATCTTGCGTTTTCATGATGATGTGATTTCAGACACCAAAGACCTTCGAGTTGTTCAAGACCTGTATTATCGACAAACGGCGACAGTGAGAATAAAGTAAAGGTGCTGTGATGTGGTACCAATTGAAAAAGGTGTACGACAAGATTGTGTATTACCACCCGATTTGTTTTTCTTGTACAGTGAGTGGATCATGAAATCGCTAGATAACTTGACCAGAATGTGCGTTGGAGGTCACAATATCATTAGTCTGCAATATGTTGATGATGTCATGCTGATGGCGACGAATCAGAAAGACTTACAAGATGCCATAAACCAGCTGAACAGAATCAGCAAGCACTTTGGAATTCAGATATATGAGAAAAAGACCAAAGTCACGGTTTCCTCAAAAAAGACTGCTCACGATGCCCAAAATGTAACATAATGCTTAATGGAAAATCTGTTAAAACAAGTTCAGTCATTTCAAATATCTGAGATGCACTTTGTCGACAGACTGTCACGAAAGGAATGAAATGAATATCAGAATTGGGCAAGCAAAAGCAGCATTTAATCAAATAAAAAATGTACTTTGTAACAAAAAAGTGTCGTTAGAGTGCCGGTACCAAGTTATGAAGTGTTACATGTATCTGATACTAACATACTATTCTGAACTATGGGCCTTGAAAAATGACTTAGAAACAAGAGTTGAAGCGTTTGAAATGTCGTGTTTCAAACGCATGCGGCAGAAAATGAATGCAGGGGTGCTTTAACGGACTGCCAAGGTACGTTAACTCTTGCCCTCAATCAGACAAGGGAAATTCAGATTCTCTGTACATGTTATTCGGAAAGGCAAACTTGAACATGTGTCGTTAACTGGAATAATCTTTCGGAAACGTGCACATTGGTCGACAACGCAAAAACTATCTGCAGAAATTCAATAGAAAACTAAGTGACATTATCCATAGCGTCTGCTATCGGGAAATCTGGAAATAATTCTGCCGAAAAGCTATCGATGTCTTCGTCGATTACAATATTTGTGTCAAGTAATTTTTATCAAAGTTTTTAGATGAGAAGATGTTTAGACTTGCAGTTCTTGTGCAACATGAATTTCAAATAATTCATTTCGTTTTTATCTTGATTATCGTAGTGATTGACCACGATCAGATATATAGTTTTTAAGATACTGTCTCCCAAAGTTGTTAATCCTTGCTGGTGTTAAAGAAAATTCGGATCAAGATATTGATTTTGATCAGGAGTATTATATCACCACTGTTATTGCTACAGTCAGTGCATCACTTTGGACTGTCAAAGCATTCTGTGTCAAGAATAATTATGTAGCCCAGCCCTTCTTTAAATGTGTAAAGAATGCTTAGAAGACGGTTGCTTGGCCACAGATGCTAAAGCACGCAGGTTTGTCAATTAATTTTTCTGGCTTCTTCTTGAACAAAGGCTTTCGTGTCACACTGGCAATTTATAAGCAATCCATCAAAGCTGAAAAATGTCTGCTGTGGTTGGTCAACAATAAGCTTATCAACTGTTGAAATTTGGAAGCGTGTTGTTAAATAAAAATAACTATAGTTCAGAAGCAAGTAGCTTACTGGTCGAACAGTTTCGGCATTCTCTCAAGGCCTTAATTCATTGACTGGTTCTCTTCTCGTCGGGTCTCGTCAGATCCCGTGGGACCTAACGAGAGCAGCTGTCGGTAGGGCTGGGAGGTCGTAGCCGCTATCACGGTTGAGGGGTGGGTAGTGTTGTTGGATCTCAACTGCCTCACTTTTCTTCCTTCTCCAGTATTGTTGTTCCCTGGGTAATGATGTAGTGTTTTCAGGGTATACCCGGTGATCTGTGGCTTTGAGATGGTCACTGACAGCGAAAGTGGAATGACGAAATATAAAGATAGTAAGTTCAACACCGGATCTGTCTACAACTTTTTCCCTTCCCAAACTGGTCAGTACAGGCTTAAAAGAAGACCAAGTGATCTAATTGTTGATGCGTTTGTTTAAAACAACGGTGCAAATTAGTCATTCTTGCGCCATAATTGATTAAAGATATGTGTTACTCTTCTGAAGGCTAACAGGCATATTCACCAGTGCCGGCCTGGCTTTGGTCGTCTGGGGGTAGCAGACAGCAAATTCTTGTTTGATTTGATTGTTACAGCAAGCACATATTATAATCTTTCTTGGGTCATGCATGATGTTATCGACATTTTGATCCTCTTCTATGCTGTTGTCTGTTTCACGTCCACTGTTTCACCTGCAACTCTACCTGTCGCCATTTTTTCAGCACCTTCAACTCTCGCCGCTCTTATTTGTGCACAATCCTCATCTATGAAATTGTCAACTTGAGCACACGTATTACCGCTAGCATCATCATTGTCGTCATGATCAACATCATTGTCACCAGGATCACCATCATTGTCGCGATTATTATCATCATTGTCGCCATGATCATCATCATTGTCGCCATGAACATTATCATTGTTGCCAAGATCATCATCATCCTGGTAATGATGATATTAATTATAATCATTTTCGTCATCATCGATATCAGTGTCATCTTCGTCCTGGAAGAACAGACTTAACTTCTTCAATTTCTTGGAAAACCAAAATATCTTGTCAGTGCATCCGTGACAGTCCAGCTTGTATATCTCTCTAAAACATTCAAAGGCCCCCTGAAGATCCCGAGATGTCTCGTACTGTTGCAGAAGGTGACGAAAACGACTTGGGGCAAGGAATGGAAAAGCTCCTAGCAGGAGCTGGCTCTTCTTATTATCTCCCTGATTCCACTTAACACTTTATCCATTGCACCATAGAATGCCACACCCTTTTAACAAACTGTCGCTGTTAACAAATTGGTTTCACACGGAATTGCCCTTGTGAAGTAACTGCCTCAACAATACCAGTTTTGTAATGATTCCATTCGTCATCCATCAATGTAAATCTGTCGGGATTAGCATGATTAGGAATGCAGTCATTCAGCTTATGATTGCCTGCCTATTCGTACTGAAAGTGCCCTTGTATCTCTTAAAAACAGCAGCCTTGAAAACATTTAAACTTAGTACATTGTGCTAGATGATAGTAGGGTAGTATAGCTCTACCAAAATCCTTATAGTTTTGGCACCCATTCTATACTTTGGCGCCCCTTAAATAATCTGATTCGGCCCCTGCTAAGTTGCCACTGGTGTTCACTGATGGCTTATGTAGCAAGCACAATGAGAAATAATTTAACCAAAGTTACAATTTCTGAAAAAATGGTTCTTTGAAACAGTGATAACTTGTTTTGTGAACAAGTATTTTGCAATCAATAGTGTTTCAATGATTGTTTGACATCTTTAAGGTATTAACTGGGAAGGTAAGAAGTGAATTTTGTGCTTCCAAATTATTTCGGTTCGGATGTAGAAATGGGAAATGGACTTGATGTGCTGTTGAAACACATGACAGATCTTATGAGTTGCTAAAGTGGCGGCTGCAACTGTCGAACTGTAATCGAATGTGTTTAAACGCTTTCCCTAACTGTAATAATTATAGGGATAAAAGCTCTCATGATCTTCTACAATATCTGTCCCTTTTTTACTCACAACCCCGCTTTCCCATTTCCTATCCACCTGACAAATTTCGGAAATGTATGTGGCATTATGGTATCAGCTACTAGTTGCTAATCTTGTCAGGCAAGCATCACGGGCCCCTTGACAAAGCTCTCAACGTGGTATGTTTACACTTGAGGCAATAAATTACCTTAATGGAGAGTTGAAAAGTGGCAGGAGCAACATCTGTTTGAAATCATGGGCTGCTGAGGCTGTGGTGTCACTGATCAAATTTTCAAGTAACATCTACGTGTGACATCACACCCTTGACCTTTAATTCAAAAGTAATCCTACTTGTCAAAAAATGAGTTTTCCTCCTGTTCGTTGCAACAGAGTCGTGTTGTTCTGACCTGGAGTTCCCCTGTGTCGTGTTTCTGCACCAGAGGATCTATGTTTCGTCATCAGCTCCTCAGCACGGAAATGTTGAAGGATCGCAAACCTGCCCAGCTTCTTTGTCGCATGCGTCAGCTACTTCGTGACCACCACCTAGAGGACAGGATTCTCCGACCACTATTTCTGCCGCGCCTCCCCACCAATGTTAAGTTGATCTTAGCTTCTACCACCGAATCTGTGTCAATAGATCATCTTGCCTGCCTGGCTGACAAGATTCTCGAGGTGGCTATGGCTCCATCCAGTCCCCTATGCCTACCCCCTTCTTTTCTGGTGATCCTTCTTCGACCATACTTGATATTGAGAATCAAATATTACAACTAAACCTCCAGGTCCAATCCCTGACCAACCATTTGCAGGAAAGGGGTCGTTCCCCCACTGCTCCGAGTCCCGGGGATCTTCAAGCCCACCTACCGTGGCCCTGCCGGTCAACGCCATGCCAGCTCTGAGTGTTGCAATCGTTGGCGTTTTGATCCTCAGGCTCACATATGTCTGCCTCGGTGTTCCTTTTCCACAGCCACCAGGTCCCGTTCGGGAAACATCCCTGTCAGTGTCTGACGACAAGTTAACCTGGCATTCCTCTTGGATGTCGTCTATTTTGTATTACTAACATGTCTGATGGCATGAAATGTTTTGTTGACACTGGTGCAGATGTCAGAGTTTGACCTACCACTTCCAAAGACAAGAAACATCCTTCATCCTTTAAGTCACAAGCTGTTAATCAGTAACGTATAGACAACAGCCTGTTACTCTTGATCTTGGCCTACGACTCTCCTTTCCATGGACATTTATTGTTGTCGACATCCCAACCCCAATGACTGAAATTTGTTGCAATAAAATAAACAAAGAAGTCATCTTTTCCCATTAAACCACCTTAGACATCTTTCGGGTCGGGTGGTCGGCGACTAAACAGGTTTCCCCACTCCCACTCCAGTGGGTGTGAGGAGGGTGGCTAGCAACCCTGCAGGACTAAAAACAAAACCTGTCAAAGGGTGGATGAGCTCCCTTCATGAGCCAACGGCCAGCTAGATAGAGTTGGTGTCTGTATAAAAACACCCTTGGGAAGTCCTTGCAAGTGCCCAAGTATTCATCTAATTAATCCTCCATGACGACAAAACCAAATCTACGGCCCTCAGTCCCGGCAGTCGTAAGAGAGAGGGTGCTAAGAATCTCCCGGTCAATAAGAATATTTCCATGCTACATGGAATGCGAGAACCTTGAATGAAGATGGAAAGCTTGAACAGCTGATTGGCGAAATGGTGAAGTACAACCTGATGGTCCTAGGTGTGGCTGAGACGCATTGGAACACTAATGTTGAAGAAGCATTTGAACAACAAGGATACAGAGTATTATACTCCCCTAGAAAAGACGGTATCTGTAGGCAGGGAGTTGGTCTCATAATCCAAAAGAACTTTATTCAACATTTGACTGTCTATGAAGCTCACTCTGAAAGAATCATCAGTGAAACCTTCAAATTCGAAACATACGAAGTCATAATCATAGAAGTATATGCTCCTGATAACACACACAACGACATCGACATTGAAGAATTCTATGATCAACTACAAGTAATAATAAACGGTATAAACAAAAAAGCCA
>JANTCA010002962.1:0-11046 GCA_024741275.1 Chironex yamaguchii | reverse complement strand
AGCTAACAATTTTACGAGTATTTTGACTTGGTTTATGTTTGATAAGCTAAACCACTCCTAACATACTTTCTTAGACTTGGTTTATATTCTATAACCTGAACCTCCTCTAACATACTTTCTTAGACTTGGTTTATATTCTATAACCTGAACCTCCTCTAACATACTTTCTTAGACTCGAATGTTCTGTTTTCGATTTTTGGTTCTTTTTCACAAGAAAACGTCTTTCAGGCTTGTTTTAACTATGTACCCCTAAAAAAATGAACGGAAAAGATTTTCATCTCACAAAGTCTTTTAAACAACATTACGAAACCGACAACGACGAAGGCATATTTGAACAACCTTTTTGTGGTACAAAACTTGAAAATTGCCTCGAAAATTTGCAACATTGCGCTAAAAACATATTTAAAAGCTTTTAAGTACGTTTTTAGCGTAGTGTCGCAAATTTCCAAGGCGACGATGAAGGAATACTTCAAAAATAGACTCCAGGCCCTGGTGCACAGAATATGGTCGATGGCGAACTGAAATCACTCAGATGACGTTGAATAGCAAAGGGCGCATTGGTTGCTGCAAGCGCGTGATTAAGTAGAGACCAGCCTTTACGACAGCCATTTCAATCCCTTTGAAGCGGCGAAGTTGGTTATAAAGGAAACGTAAGATCCATACGAGCTGCTGGATCCCAATAAGGATGATCAAGTCAACATTATGATATTGCAAAAACACTGTGCATACTAACCGGAAGTATTCATGTTGTCCAAACTATTGATTTTTAAATAAGCATCGCCCCAGATTAGGCAACAAAACAAAATTCTTAAGTTTAAAATGAGCGCCGTGGGGCTTAACGGAGGACTTACGGGACTTAACTTAGTATTTTCACCTAAAATAAAAGTCGTGATGTTGCAACCCCAGCTTTAAAGGAATATGCTCAAACAACTGTTCAAATGAAGTCTTGCTTTTAAGAACTGTATGCCATGATCAGATGATGATTCATAAGGCAGATGAAACAGAGCTGACATATGAACAAGTGTTCTATAGCTGTCAAACATCTAGAATGACTAAAAGCACTTTATTGTTAAACTAAACTAGAAAATTATCAAAGAAAAACCATGAAATTCGATTGAAGGATGTGAGACAGATTATTGATGAAAAAAACATGACCAAATATTACATTAAACAGGCTGTCTCTGATGCTGTTATATGTTTTGATATTTGCTTACTTGTGTTTCCTTTCCTTTGTTCTTACGTCTCCTTGAAGCTGGTGGCTCTATCGTTTTTTTGACGATACTATCACCTATTTTGGTTACTTCGATTGGTTTCAGTCCTCAATCTCTTAACACAATTAAGATATTTTCCTTCCGGTGACTACGATGCTCCGCTCTTCAATTGCAACTGCTTAGGTCATATTCTTCTGTTACACTCAATCTCGGCTTGATTTCGTTTTCTCATAACTTCAAAAGAAACATCTTGAAACGCGAAGATGTAAGGCAGGAATACGTGTTGTGTATCCAGGTCTTGATCTTGCATAGGTTGTAGAAATTTCAGATGTTACAAGTATACACAATAATTTACCACACTTCTTTTCATCCTCTACTCTTATATCTCCAATTTACTTTTGTGTTATAGTACAGATTATTGCCTAGTTATTGAACCGTTTATTTTGGTATATGGCAAACAATTACAAGGAACAGGAATCTACACTAAAGAGAAACTCATTCTTACTTAAGTCGGATCTGACGTAACTTGAAACCTGAAGTGTCATTCTTCACAACCCTGCCCCGTAAGCTATATACAAGATAAACACAGAATTCGCTATCTATGCTTTGAGTAACCCATTAATGGATAACAGCTGCAATAGACAAGTCAAAAATCGCTTATCTCAATTTTTTTTCCAACGAAGTTAATTCTCCAAAATGTAACTACTACGGGCTATTTCGGGCCTCTGTTATTGGAGCATTTTTAACATATCAAACATTTTCTTGTATGCCAACAGCCAAGTTATTTAACGTTTGGAGCATGAAGAGAAAACAAAGTATAAAAGACAGAAAAAGATACCCTAAATTTGTAAGATAACGCTAATGCCTGAAAATTGATATTCTGTCTCAGGTGACTTTGAAAAGAATTTTCTCATGGAAAGTAGACAAATAGAAACTAGTCTAACTAGACAATTCGCAATGAGATTACTTGAAACAACGACTCCTACAAGAGGGACTTTCTGGCCTAGATTTGAAACAGTTATGAATAAATACTCAATGTACAGCTGTGACTAGTTTCATGCATTACTTGATTACATCTTATTTGCGTTTTGATTATTTTCGTGATTATTTATTATTATACTTATATTCCAAATACAGTAAACTCGCGATAACCTGAACCCTTGATAACTCAAACATTCGATAACTCGAACCAAATTGATTGGTCCCGCAAAGGTTCCAGTTATCGAGAGCTTCCTGTATAAGCTTTGTTTTCAACCACCTTGCAGCATACTTTATCTTGAAAGGACAATTCACGCTCAGTTACCTTCGTGGACTTAATTTACATACTACGTACTAGGGTCATGCTATTTAGTAAATGGAGATAATCCTAGGTTGTACCGGGAGGCCAATAAGTCGACCAACTCATGATAGCAGGCTTTCGTTAGCCACAGAATGCAAGTTTTGATATGAATGCGCTTTAAAACAGTGCATGATGATGTAAACTTGATAAAAGACAACTGATAAACCAGGCCTACTCATCATCCATAACCCGCTTTCGTCTGAGCAAACGGTAAGAAATGTTAAGCTTAAAGCTTGTCAAAAAACCCACTTTATCTGCTAACGGCTCTACTATTCTTCCTAGTTCCTAACACTAACTCTTCTCTAAGACAACTCTCCAATGCCTCTCTTTAAGTTTATACAAGTGTTAACTTTTATCTTTCACGGCTTATCCTCCATACGATTTTCCTACTTAAACCCAACTTTACATTCTTACGCGTCGTTACATGCTCCTGAAGTTACAATAGTTTCTTCTTATGACCCCAATAATTTCTATATCTACTCAAGCTCTCGCTGGTACCTGTTGATTACTCGTTCTATCCCTGCATGATCTTCTAAACAACTACATTTGTACTCACTAGTATCCATATTGCAGACTAAGTATACATGGCATTGCTAGTTTGGTTTCCAGTTTTAGTTACCTGTTGCTAAAACTGAAGACAGACGGTGTTTGTTACGTCTGGAGTTTTTGAACAATCTTTTTGTTGTACAGAACTTGAAAATCGCCTTGAAAAATCGAGACATTTCGCTAAAAACATACATAAACGCTTTTATTGTCTGACATTCTTCAGAGTATGAATCGTCAGAAAGGTGAATGTAATTGTAACAGTTACTACTAATTTATGAACAGAAAATTGCAAACAACAAAGAAAAATCTGAAGCCATAAATAAGGCGAAAGGTATTTCACAGTCCTAAAACAAAATGAAGGCAACTAGAAAAAATGGAAAAGAGGAGAAAACAAAAGCAAGAAGGATACGAATTAAAAGCTAACATAGAGTAGAAAGGAGTAACAGGTAAAAAAACCCGGGTAGCATAGATTAATCATCATTAAAGGTAGAGTTTTGTTGAGAAATAAGGACACATTCAAGGATGATCATTTGTAAATGTTATAGGCAAAATGACAAAATATTAAGGTTTTCTGCGGAGACTAAATGCTCCTTTAACCTTGAGTTTAAGAATAACCATGAGATTAGCCATGGGGGATTTTTATTGCTGGTAACTTGTTCTACAGTTAAGCAACAACATGACACCGAAACACAAAGTATCCATGTTTTATGTTTAACAATTTTTTGTGTTTATTATAAAAGGGATGATTTACTATGAACGACTACAAAACAGATAAGAGATTTCGATATAAGGAAAGTCTTTAGCTATCAAGAGCATGGCTTTGATTATCCTGGCTCTATATTTCTTCAGTATTTTGCTAACTATTGGCAGACTATTTCAAAGCTCAAGAGCTTAACTTTATAGTCTACACATTTGATATCAATTATGATCTCAGTCAACGCTCACTCTGCTAATCTTTCTGCCATTAAAATATCGTGTCTTCGCATTATACTTGTCATTTTATTACTTCATTTCAAGATTTGTCCTTTCTTGCCAATTCGAGCCTTTTCCCCTTCTTTACTCAGTTCTTTCTGTCTTTTCTCCAAGTAAGCAGTGGTATAAGTGTCCTTTCATCTCAATTATATAAATTTGGTCAAACAATACCGTATTTTAATAGAGACAGTAAAACTGAAGAACACTATCTAAAGTTGAGCTCAATAGTTTGTATCCATCAATGTCCGTGGTGTTTATTTCGTACTCACAAGTGTGTGATCCTGTCTGTGAAATCGTTAAAAACAAACTGTTATGATAGAAATAGCTTTCGTTCCTGGATAACAAATTTATGCAACTTGAACTCAACACTCTCATAGTAACAATAATAAAGCAATAAGAAATGGCATTGGCTTACCTTAATGCTGTGATATTGAGTGTTGTGATCGAGATAAGCATTTCTTGGTTCCCCACACGAACCTTAACGCACAAATCGTCATATGAATGGTAACTGTGTGGACGGTTCATGCATACCCACTATCAAAAATTCTTACTATGGTTACCACGAAAGGGTTTTTTTCTATCGTCAGATTTGGTGACAGTATTAATTTAAATTTACTGGTAGCTACCTATGGGCAAGGTTCCGATGTAGACAATTGAATTTTAAACAGATAGACTTCATGCAAACCAATAACAGGCCAGTCGTCCCCGCAGCTTTGCTGGAGAAAGGAAAGCTAAGGGCCAACCGTTTCCCACAAACATTGTTCGGCCTTTGAAGGTGTTGGATAGAATAGCAAAGAAGCCCTGAATTGTTCTAAGAATTGGAGGGCTAAATCCCTATCCGCTCTGTTGGACCGTACATCCAAACTCAACACTCGGAACGACAAAGAAATTTTTGTTTTAAAATGATTCTGCTGACCCTTTAGCGCGTTTCTACAGCAGACTGCAAAATAAACCCTATCTAGATCTATTTTTCTAGCTGTCTATTAAAATAATCATACAAGTATGAATGTCGAAACGAAGATGGGTAAGAGGAGGGAGCAAGAAAAGGTCCATGTTAGAAAATCGAGGTGAAAAGGAATCCATCGAGAGATTGTATATATTCTCATGTTTTTATAAGCAAACAGGTGACATTCTATTAGTATTAGCGAGTAATACTTTTGCTAGAATGACAATGGTTACCGCCGTGTCCTTTAAGCAAGTGGAAATTAAGAAGTAAAGGAATAAGTACATAAATAGATAAGTAAATGAATAAATGGGTAAGGAAACAAACAAAAATACAAAACACTGCATCCAGTAAGCTTATTCATCGATAGACTCCTCGAGGTAGGACAACTAAAACCAACTAATCCATTATGAACAGGAGACACCGGGTTGGTACTTAAACTGTTAACTCTGAACTTTGATCCTTTACTAAAGCGAACGTAATTAATATTTGTGGCCTTGCTAGAGTTGACAACAGCGGTTGATTTTCATTGTTTTATGACTGTTTGTCTCTGTCTGTCGGTCTGTCTAAGCAGGCAATCGTCTTACATTTGTTCAAAATGGCAGTGATTAAAATAGCGAAGCGTAATTACCTAGCACGATCTTTATTGTACAGGAATACATCTATGTCAGAGTAGTAAGTTTGACCACACAAAATGTAGTTAATATGATCAACTGTGAATTTAACGAATTAAAATAGCATGTGGCTCCTTTATGTCAAACAGAGAACACGTGTGCTATTCCTTTCCTTACAGTGTAGATAACAGTCCATCTATTAACCATGGTGTATTCGGTGTCTCCTACTTTGTTAAATGACCATTAATGAGTCCAAAGCGCACAGTAACTATTTCAAGTATTTAAAATAGTATTTGTTGCTATTTCTCTGAGTAGGGTTGACAAAACTTTCTGTCATTCTATACAATTGACAATCAATATGATAAAAATTGAAGGAAAACTTGTGACTTTCCTATCCTTTGTCGGAAGTTGTTATAACCGCATAATAACTCTCGATTTGTCTGTAGACAATAAATATTATAACATTTTACTTAGCTATCGATGTCTTCACCACCGACAAATAAAATAAGGACTCCATGGACCCTTAAAACTGTATAGTACCATCGTAATGTCAAGCTCATAGGAGGAAGGCGAAAAATAGTGAAATGCATAACAATGATGGATTAATTTGTAACAGTACTTTTTCAATCTTAAAGCTGTTTTTGTAGTTAAAATTTTCAAATGATAAAAAAGTATACATTGTAAGTAAAATAGATGTGGTCTTGAATACCGTCTTTCCAGTGATTTCATTAAATAATTGTCTTTGTTTAGGTTTAATTTTTTTGATAATGATGATATTGCCACAAATACTATTTTAAGAGAGAGTCTATTTCAATTTGAGGATGGTCTGCGTCCATTTTGTGGATGAATTCGCTATCAATCTATCAACCACCAAGCTTTTCTGAAAATTAAAACACACCATTGCATTAATGTTCAAATTCCTCTCGCTGAAGTGCTATTTGGCCATTTTATCGTTCCTCTGAGTGTATTTAGGACGCTCGCACAGAGTAGTTGTGTAACTAATATAAAATTAGTATCTTTAACGCCTTTTAGACAAAAAAGATCAATTTGCTAGCTTTTACATGCAAGGCCTCTAAAAACTCTGACAAGAACTCTAAATTTGTGAATTTGTGTTACTCGTAATCATTACGGCAAACATTTCGAAATCGTCTCTTCTTGCTATCGATGAACTTTTGTTCGCAGGTGTTTATTCATTAATTTAAACACAATACAGAAAATTTTGTTTTCAGTCAGTCCACTGCAAGCAAATAAGGAGGCAAGGAACTACTTTTTCATAATTGTGCAGTCCTCAAATGTACAGTCCAGAATAAAACAGATTGACAAACTGTTGAAAAGTTCTATTGACATAAAGCTACTAAATCTATTTTTCAGACATCACTTAATATGAAAAGTTTGGACTTAGATATCCAGCTTACTTAATCTGAGCCTTCTGCTCAACCTATGGACTGCATATTCAATCCTGCAGCGTATCTAGAGCATAACTATGAATTAACGTTATTGCAGCGAGCGATGCATGCATTTATTTGTAAGTGATGTTCCTTGGTGAGCCACGCCTAAGTCTCTTAAATGTCCAACTACATCTAAGCACGAATTTATAATTGTTTGACTATCCTGAATGGTCGATTTTGATAAACTTAAACCAGATTTATGTTTAAAAAACCCAATAATATTACAAACGTGGACGTGAATACAGAGTACAAACTCAGATACATCTACAGACTAACCTTTGTTTTATTGCGCACTCATTCCATCTTATTTTAGAGGTAACGTGTACAGTGATCGATATTTGTTACGATGATTGAAAAGCAGGACTGGGAAAATCTGTTGAATTTTTACACGTCAAAGTCCACATATATCTGTATTAAGTACGATCATTGTTATGTTGTGAAAGTAACCAAAAAGTAGCAAATTGTCCACAAGAAATATTTAAAGTAATGTTCTGGTTAGAATTGGGCTATTATAACATCATAGACTTTTCATTTTCGAGTTCACTGCGTGTTAATGACTTTATCAACAGTCATTGCAAATCGATTGATTATGGATTAACAGCGCAGATCCACATTAACTGGCCTTGATCATGGACTTTACCGAAAAAAATGGCATCTCTTGCCACTGTCAATCCGATTTGGCTTCCTTTCTTGCATGGCATCTGTATTTGGTGGTAAACATTCACACAGGGAATTGTCGCTAATCTGTAAATGATTAGGTTCCTTATTACGAATTCGAAGGAACTTTCAAGGTCAAACTCAGTATATCACTTTTTATTCCTTAACGAGAACCGTGAATTGTTTCATCTTCTGGTCGCTAATTATTGCAGAATGAAGATTGATAAGGAATCTTGTTAGTCCATGACATAGAGTACTCTTGGCACACAGAAAAAGTGGTGAAAAGTAAAATATATCCTCTATAAAAGATAAAGATTCAACAGTTTAAATTGAATTTAAAAGAATGCTATTTTTGACTTTCCCCGAGTTATTAATACTCTTAATTCTGTTTTGTTCTTGGTAGCTCTTCAGTTTTGAGGTCAGATGATTCTCCCATGTATATCACTTTTACCATTTTTTCTAACTTTGTTTTGCCCTGTGCACCCCTGTAGTTCATAAGCACTATCGCCAGGCCATGTCTAATTGTCTTCATCTATTTGCAATATGGAATCCTGTGTCTCTTCTTTGAAATGTTTTTCTATTACACTTGTCACCAGGGTCGAGTCACTTGGTCTGGAAATGAACATAATGCATTTCAGCTTTCTCTTTTTGACAAGACTTTAAAGCAGGCTGTGGACTTGCAGTAAGATCAAATACCCTGCTCCTTGCAGCTGACCTTAAGCATTCTCTTCCAAACCCTTGCCTTAACTTTTCAGAGGAGGCTGAAAGACAGCCGATAAGGATTCAGTTTGCCATCAAACGTCTGATGCCATATTCAACGCAATCTGTCTCGTTGTTGTTTTACTCCTGGGACAAAGAAAGTATTTCGTTCCCAGTCTTACTTAAACTCTAAATCTAGTGGTAGTATATTAATCGTAACATCTGCCCTTTTAAAAAATCGCTTATAGCGAATGGGTATTTTGAGGAAGTGTAGCAAATGGAAATTATCGTGAAAATGTATGAAAGATAATGATGGCAAGTTAAATTTGAACTGATATCTTTCGATGTTAAAAGCTTGGCTGCCATGTTTGTTCAGCTTCAGAACAGAAAAGTTCTTCCGACGACTTTATTATGTTCACTGAGATTAAATGGAAGTTTACCTTAAATACATCTACTGTCAAAGAATGATGTGTTATGGCTGTCATGTGAATACAAAAGTTGTACAATTGACGTCCTCCTAACAATACACACTATCTACCCATTTACGACATGTAAGGTCTTGGCCTGATGATAAAATGTATTTTAATTTTATGATATCCTGCAAAGCCTAGCCATACATAATAATGCGTGGGTCCCACTATTGGTGATTTACCTTCTACATCCTTTGGTTTTATTGTAATCTCGAAAGAATTTAACCAATAATTACTCAACGTGGGACTGTGAGAGACAGCTCCTGAAAATAGGAGAAAACGAAAATATCTATTTGCTTTGCATTTTCACAACCGAGGTGGCACATGGAGATGTATTCATTTGACAACAACACGACAATTCTGTGGTAACATTAATGAAGTCAGACCAAAACCAATTTTGCTTTCATCTCACCTTCTATTCTTGCTGCACAGAGGAGGGTACAGACATTAGTACGTCAGTAAATACGTTGATTCTTTTGAAATATTTTGATAATAATATCTCGAAAGGCTATTTACTTAAAAAGTGGTAATGAATGACATCCCATTGTAGTTAAAACCAGCTCACCGTCTACCATAAACACACATCGGTGACGTGACTGGATCGGCGTTAATAAACGTGATTGTACTTGCTGATTGACTAAGCACCTGGAATTTGTGTTTGTAGACATCACGCGCCACTCAGGGCATTAAGAAGAAAGTGGTCTTCATATTAGTTGATCAATTTTTAATCCTGACAGGTTGAAGGCTTGCAGGATCTTGATGATAGTCTTTCCCATCTGGTTTATGGATGAAATGGCCTTTTGCTATCCTTACGCCGCTTTCACCCACCGCACGGCCTTTCAACATATGTGGAGCTGCGTCATTACAGCAACAACAAACCATTCAGTGTCGTTTTTGATGACTGCTACGTCTTCTGTATCTTTAATACAAGTTGAGGGTTATCTGTTATAAACAATCTTTTTGTGGGACAAAACTTGAAAATTTGTATTATTATTATTATTATTATTATTATTATTATTCTTTGTAGTAGTAGTAGTACTAGTATTAGTAATTTTATGTACTTACTTATCGTGTTTACTCCGGTCGGAGCATAAGGTCAACAGTATTGTTATGCAGTATTATTTATTTGTATTGGTATGTAGGTCGCACTTCTCAAAGATTGGGTGACAGGACCAAACAGCATGTTCCTGCCACTGTATGCCAAGCATCAATTCCTACTAGAGAACAGCCATCTCGCGCTTGCAAATCGAAAATGACTACCAAAACATGCGATTCTGCCATAGGCCAACATATACTAGAAAACTCAAAATGCGCCAAAATGTATAAGGATGAGTATTTTCGGATAATTGGCACAGCTAGATTGTCCTTTCATTTAATTGTATTGGAGTCTGTCTACATTAGAAAAAGAAAACAAGTACTCTGTAGGCAGAAAGAGTTCATTTTTTCACTTGCACTCTTCCTATAGTTATTTTTATTTATCTTCCAAAAATGTTTTGTTTCTTCAATTTCTCTTTCTTTGTTTCCTTTCTTGTTTATGATTGGCTAGTTTTGCTACATGTTTTGTTTAAATAGGTTGCTATATACTTATACTTTCCTTTCTGTCATTTCATGCTCTGAAGAGTGTCAGACGAAAAAAGCTTTTAAGTATGTTTTAGCGCAATGTCGAAAATTTTCAAGGCGATTAACTGTTTTGTTGGCTTACTTTCTACGATCCATGTCTTTGCAAACGAGGATGGTTGTACTCTTCAAACATGCTCGAAACAAGCTCCACCCCTGAAATAACGGCGTAGAACACTTCTAATCAATATAATTTTACATCATATATACACACACGCCGGAGAGGGGGCAGTTGGTCAAGCGTCCCTCCTACCTTCTATTAGGAGGGGGCAAAGTACCCTTTTGTTGGAAAATTGTAAGTATTTTTTCCAATCTTGACGTGGCAATAAAAGGTCTTTGCTCAAGCCTGGAAAAATTAATTTTTGACTAAACATGTTTTGTTGAAATCACTAGAACTAGCCAAAATTCACAATACGTTTTGTAAAGTGTCGTAGTTTTATGATTTCCCTGTAGCTGGGTTTTATCTTCAACAAAACATGGAGTCCCTGTTGATATTTCAGTAACCGTTCGCGGGGGGGGGGGGGGGGGAG
>JANTCA010002961.1:0-11046 GCA_024741275.1 Chironex yamaguchii | reverse complement strand
GCTTTTCATATATTTTTCAAGAGTGAAGCATTACCACAATAGCTGCACTAAGTGGGAGCCGACTGGGCTCGAACTGGCAACCCTCGGACTCAAACGCTCTCTTTTCAACAATACTCTGCATGTCCACTGTGGGAAGCTGTGTAGTTCAAAATCAAAACAAGTATAAAGCAAAGTTACCTCGTCGCCACTGCTCACTTTCTTATTGCAATTCACCGGTGACTGAAACCTTCCTTGAAAGCAAAGGAGAACTTGAATTCGTTAACTACCGTCACTGACTGGGCTAAATTGGCTTACACTTTTAACGCCCCTCTCCGTAAGACTTCTTCATGATTAGCCCTTGTTAGTTTGGCCCTGAAATGTTTGTTGTTCACATAATGACATTGGCTAATGTCCCAATTGAGAAGTTTGAATATTTCTCTAAGTTAGTTGTAGTACTTCAGCCTAATTGGCTACTATCATTAGCATTATTTGTGCTCACATTACTTGAGATCCTCGTCTCTTGTAACAAAATTTTACCACTGTGTAATGAGAGAATAATCCTAAAATATTACGTAATTCTAACTCCACGTGTTTTACTTGAATTAACAAAGCATGCCCTTTATCTGTGATAGTGTAGCTTCGAAATCAAACTGAGCACTGATAGTATCATTGTAAGTTGTTACAACATGAAGGACGTTTCTTGCTTACTATGACTTAATGTGCTCTAGCCAAAACCTTAGACGGAAAACATTGTGTCCATATGATTGTAACTATCAACAGTTCTTCAACCTTTTTGACAACGATACTGAAGAACTGTGAGTCTATGATAAAAGTTTGTGAGAATGTATGTCCAAGTTGACCAAGTCTTGTGCTTCTATTATGCTACCTTCTCTAAATTACTTTGTCCAGCTCAGGAAACAAAAACGCGAAAATATAATGACTCTACAGCGACTAAGACCCAATTTCTTCTGTCGACGCGACCCACTAATTGAGCTGTCGAACCGAAGCCACAAGTAGTGTTATTATGTACAGAGGGCAGAACTCAGATCGAGATTAGAAAATAAAACAAGTTGGACAAAAAAGCTACGAGTTGCTCTTTAGTTCACATGTAAGCATCTATATGGTCCATGGGTTTGGGTTCCAGTGCTGGTCAAATCAGTGTGGTTTCCAGTTTCCATTTTATCAAAGGCAGTATCTAGTTGATTTTGCAGTCAATAGCAAAAAAACTCTCGTAAATGTAAATGGTAATTGTACCCTACCATCATTCCTGCTCCCCAAAACTAATAGTTTGCTTGATAGTGTTTATGTTTCATTTGTACAAGGTATGTGTGTGCATTTAAAGTGACAGGTACAGTGGGTTTAAGAAAGCTTTATCCAACCTTCAGCTCAGCTAACCGACTTTCCAAAGTACTCTAGAAAAGAGGAATTAGTTTTACTTATTTTTTGATTTCACCAAATTGAAAGCGAATCAGTGCCTTTCATTGTTGCTGCATACAAGCGTAAGCACATGCAAACTACTATAATCTTCTCACTCTCATGACAAAAGTGATCTTTTAAAAATCATTGGCTCTGAATCCAAATGTCTCATTGGTAAAAATTTGAAATTTTTAAGTCATGTTTTGTTTTTCAAACAAGCATTCCAGCAATTTTGGGCTTTTCAGCGCTTCAGTAGGGAAGTAGCAATAATCTTACGCGTCATCATTTGTGGATTGTGTCAAGAGCGTTTCAGTTAGCTACACGTAGATGGCGTGGGATGATATTACTTTACTATGTTTCTAAACAGTGGGCGAAATATAGTCTAAAATATTTTCTGTTGCCAATGTTCCTGTTTTCTACTCAAATATAAGGCACATTGTGGCTAACAATTAGTTGTCCTACGGTGTATAGACGTCGTGTTCCCATTGGTTGGATTACCGCAGCTTAATGATAGTAGTACTTGGCTGCCAAAATATACTATATAATCGGAATTTCATACGATAAAAAAATACTCTTGTACACTTGAGAAGTAAAATGAAATTTCATACGTTAAAAAACCAACTTGTGCTAAAAAAAATCTTTAAATGACATTCGTACAAGGTTGCATTCTTAGTCACTGTTTATGCGTATGAGACGCTCTTTTGGAGGACTATTTACTTCCCAGTATAGACGTTCCAACTTATTTCCTACTGTGTCGGCAAAGCAAACTATGATGCGCACGCGGAGAGCTCTCCAAAACTTATGATTAGACCATAAGAAGAAAATGACGCTTTGATTTAATCTAACTGGAACAACATGTAAAAAAATTCACCACTGACGGAGGACTGAGTACGTGTTATATGATAAGATGATAAAGCTAGTGTTTTATGATAGCTAGTTAATCTCATCTGAGATTTGAACATGTTGAATATAATTCAACTTAGAAAGACTGAAGGGATTTCCCAGACTGTCCAAATCGGCATCAGCCTATGTGTCACGCGACAAATGTAACATGGAGGAGATGTTCAACATGTACCTTGAATGAATTGAGCTCAGAGTGCCCAATACTCTACACGAATACCCAGAAAAAAAGGATTCAATCTAATGGTTTGCTTGATCTAATTTGGTTTTTGGCAAAACTAAATACTTTTTTGACTTAAGAGCCAATGTAACAGAGTCGCGTTGTCAGTTAAATGTGAGACAAAATTGGTTTTTATTCACCGAACCTATCAAGATTGGGATATCCCTCGACTACGTAGAGCCTTTAGGGCTGGAACCTTTCCCTAGAATTAATTAAGGGGACTCAGCTAACATGGTAGTATAGTATTTCCTATAAACAATTCTTTAAGAGGGCAATTAATCCAGTATATTATTTTCACACCAATTAATGTCTCCTGTGTTATGTTATGTTATGTTTTTTTGGCATTCAATCTTGTTTTCGTGTGTTTTGTTATGTGATAAATTTGTCATAAACTTCAGTGAAGTACAAGTGTATTTTTATTCCTTCATTATAGCACACAGTATATCCCATTTGTAACATACACACCCATACTGACTACCATGATGTGAATCACATGTTATACGATAATTAGCCTTACAACCAAAGAGAGGTTACTCCTGCTCCAGCTCCTCTTTCTCCCAAGCTCATGTGCATATGGCTGTCATAACAAAAATCAAAAAAGATCAACAAGTTTTCAAATGATATTATTTTTGCTCTCGTGAGTCAGCATTTGACCTGAGCAGAACATTCTCCCGATTCACACAATTAAAGCCAATTTAACCATCTCTATAAGTACATACATGTTAATTCCTTTGCTTAGGATAGTATTTCATGATGTCATTTCAAAGTTTGTTGACGACAATCACGCTGTTGTATTTCTTAGAAAACGTTTAAGGGGAATATCACCTTAAATAATCTTACTGAGATACTTATTGAGTCTGTTTGACTTCCGGTTAATCATAGAGGGTTTGTTTCTCACTCAGTGTGATAGCTTCTTACGAGTCTAAACAATTTTTTTGCGGTTAAGCCCACAGCTATCATTGCGTAAATCTGAGGAAAATTATGGTTTAAGATGTCTTATTCTCATCTCAACGAGGCCTTGTTCAGGACGTTTATAAACGTAGCAATTGTCTACTTTTGATAAGATATGTATCTTTGCATATATACTTTTCAGGCATCTATATTTCTCATGAGTGGCGCATTATCAAAATAGCGGCATTGAGAAATGTCCTTCACCAATCTTCTGAATCTTCCCGTAGCTAGTTAAAGTCCCTCGGATCCCTCTCAACAAGGACCTTTATCGTAATACTCAACCTTTCTGGTAATACTCGACCAAAGACCTTTATTGTAATACTCGACCCGTAAGTAATATATATAAACGGCAATCACTACACAGTTTTGGCGTGGGCCTCAGTCGTTTTCTTCTTAAACGTTAAGAAAGTTGGAGAAAACAGATCCTTACGGTCATAAATTGCATTTTTTACGCAATCTAGAATTGAAGTGAGCTCGATTCGAAAACATGCAAAACTCAGATGACAAAAATCATAAAAAACTAGGGAAACTCACCGTATAATGCGGTAATCAAAATGATTGTTGTTCTCATGATGATTCAAACATGCCCACCTGATGCAGGAAGGTTAATAAACATAAGATTGACGAACGGTAGTTGGTAATAGGCCAGTGCCTTGTGCAAACTGTGTATTGCTTTTTAGTTGTACAGATGGTCCAAAACCAATTATAACCATGGTGAACCACGTCTGTCCTTTGACTCTATTTTTTAAACTTTGATGAAATTTGATCAGCTGTTAGCCTTCCTTGCGAGTGTGGCAACTACAAGGCACGACGGAATTTCCATTAGATCAAAAGGCAGCCCGATAATTGGGCCTCGCTAGTGCACATGAATGGATGTCAAAGTTAACAAAAATAGGCCGATGTAGTTTTAGTTTGTTACACTAAACACAACTCTAGATTTGTGGTGAATTGTATTCTATTTTGCGTTCATATAAAATATGAAATTTAAATATAAAATTTAAAGCGAATCTAAAATGTAATGGTAAAACATCAAAACATTATTATAATGTCCTGGAATGTATAAGTATGTAAAATATTGGAAGTGTTCTGTATCTTGCAAATAATTTAAACCCATCGTGTCCTTTTCTCATTGGACAGAACTGTCTGTTGAGGCCCCGCTGCACCCGAGAAAATCAGGCGTGTACGCCGTGCACGCCGTGCACGTCGGAAATTTGTTCTTGCGTGCGCGAGATCTCGTCGAGTTTTGCCATGGTTTGCAGGCTGGGCTGCCAGCAAAGAAGTACTGTATATGTTGCTATAATGATATTTACAATCAGCGTCAAAGGGCAAAGCTTTAAAATTTGCAGCACATAACAATTGCCTAACAATAAAGTTGCACTTCTTCAAAAGAAAGTTGTACTTGGAAAGTACAGAAAATATTTGGCTTCAAAAAGACAAACCCCAGTGTACTAACGGATTCTATTTACCAAAAATGTGTGAATCTTTGCTACAAACCACGAGTATTTCAAAATAACGTTTTAAAATCAAATCCAAACAAAGTTAACTTATTAATCCAAAGCACATTCAATATATTTACAGGCTATCGATAACCAGCAGCATTACATCATTTCAATTGCAATCAACAAAACCTCTGACAAGAAACGGGGGCTTAAGCCCCCACCACTGGCTCCGGCTCCCCGTGCAGTGATCGTTTCTAAACTGAGATTTACTGCAGAAATAAATTTTAATATTGTTGGTACTAGTAGTTCAAGCAGGGGAATTCCAGGAACCCAGGGGGGATAGCCATTCTTCGAGACAAAGATCTTTGCAACTCAGTAGCTTTTGCTTAATAAGCTCTTCTCTGTTCTATCTTTGATGTTCTTGAGCCTCGTACTGCCTCTCAATTCTGTTTTACGTGGCGATGTCCTACAAAATCAGCCCTAGCTCATTCCTAGTCCCGTTATTACCGTTCTTAGTTTCAATGTCGTAGTAATGATATGTATCAACTACCGTAGTTCAAAAATTAGTCCAGGTCGAGTTCTACTTTTACTTTTTGGATGGACACTTTTGTCCAACTTAACAGTAGCACACGCATTTGCAAAGGAACTCACGGCTTTCTGCGAGTACAACGTTTTTCAAGACCACACCCTTAAGAATCTATTGCAAATTGTATTGCCTTTGATGCTTATCTCATGGCTCATCAATGTTCTATGGGTAAGGCGTAGATAATAAGTCGTACTTTACATGAGTCGAACACCATTAGCGACTTAATCGAATGTAAAATGAGACGTTTGATTTGAATTATCTGCTTGTCATGAATTATAAGCGAATAAAACTATTTCATTCGACATATTCTGTCACATTATGCGACATTCATTCTACTTCAATATAAATGTCGTTTTTGACATTTGGCATAAAATGCATAAATTAATTACTTTCCGATCTCGTAGCTACGCGTGCGTAATATTGCTTTCCGAATCTAAGTCGGTTTCCCTGACCACTAGTGTTTTTTCAGAGTTTCCATACTCCCAAGTCTTGACCAAGCCTCCATTCTGCGGGTGCTGTGAACATTATTTTATTCGACATATTAGATACGACGTTTGACTCTAAGTTCTTTTTAAAGCTGCATAGAAGTAGAATATATTGCTATTCTATTTGACACGTAAAAGGTGACGTTTGATCCACGCCTAAAGATTCCAGTCTTTATCATACATTAACATGAATACTGATTGTAATCATGAAGCTGTGTATTCTTGTTTAAACGGAACCTTTAAAAATGCCAAAATTAGCTAAAGGGATTTAAGACTGTTAAATTTTCCAAGCAAACTCTCCTTATTCTTGCGAATCTCTTCGTCTCATGTTGTTCACACAGGTTCGTTTATGGACGCTAATACAGACTTTGTACTGTGAGCTAGGATCTCAAGTCGGCCGATCTGACAGAAACAAAGTAACAATTTGGGAAAGGAAAACAAAAATTCAAAATTTGATTCGGTAAGAAAAAAGGATTTATTACTTAAAATAATAATAAAATAGAAAATAATAAGCTTTTAACAATTTGACATTACTTGCCGTAAGTACACATTACTATGAATAAACGCTCCTTTCGGAGAAAACGTACTCTGTAGGACGAGTAAAATTACGTTAACGTTGCAGTGGAATAAACAATCCCTTTCATTCAACAGCCGTTAAAGGAAGTCCCTTCTTTGTACTGTAAGCAAGAAATCTAGCCCAATCCATTCTAAGCAAGTATTCAAACCATTGTCGTTATTCATTCCTTGCAGGACTAGAAATTAAGGCCCTCTTTACACCGGTACGGGATCTAAAAGAGTACGGATCCAATTCTCACCCGTAACGATTTTCATTAACGTTTGCACTGGGAACGGTGCTGGAACAGTTCCACTCAATTGCCTACTTTTTCGCCGAGGTGACGCTGGGTTATCATTTTCTAAATCAGCTTCGAGACGAAAAAATTGATTGTCCAGTAACCGATCAGTACCCGTGTGGATCCGTACAAACCGTTTACAGTGGGCCTCAATTGAAACTGATCCATGCTGGTACTCTTTGGAAAGCGATCCCAAACTAGCACGGATAGTGGATCCATATCGGTAAGGCTCCATCAGTTCCAGTGTAAACGAAAAGCCTATCTGGGCTCACTTTGATACAGATCGGTTAGGACCCGTTTTAGTGTAAACGGGCTCTTAGTGGAGATTCTCAATAAATAAGAAGTTCCTTAGTATGTCAACCATGATCAGTTCTCAATGTTATTTAAAATCTGTTATGCCTCATGTTATCAGTCTAGCAAGTAATGCTAAAGATAATGAGCCATCAGTTTCAAGGTCCTGTTTTCTTTTATTCATGGAATTGCTCACAACGTTCCTGGAAGTATCATCCCCATCGTATTGCCCCTCCAGAACATAAGAGGCAATGGTCATGTTTTAAGGTAAATTAAATCAGACTTGCATAAACATTAGTGATCAAGTAACTATTGCATTAACAAGGCGTTAGCATTATGCAAAAGACAATATTAATTTATTGAATATCAACTTTCTTATCTCAAAATTGCCAGTCAGTTGCCTTTCGTCCTCTTGCAGTTAATTTGCTTATTTAGACTCGTGCATCGATGCATGAACTCAGTAAGCTTTGCATCACATCCCTTACAGATTCAGTGTTATAATTATACTCCTGCGTCAACTGTCCATTTCAACTACTGATAGGCTTTCGACTGCACTTTATATCTGCGTTTATGTTAGTATATTTATCTTATTGGTGGTTATAAATTTTCTTGCCCAGTCCTCCAAAGTTCTCCAAATTTCCAAAGTTGTCAGTTATGACTGTCTTTATTGCCTTATAATTTGCTAGGGACACAATACCATTAGTATAGGTACATGATACTATTAAGAAAACTTTGCACAACTGCCTTGGTTTTGTCACATGTACCATAACGCATTTTTCTTGGGTGTTGCATCAACCACCGTCCACATTTGGCCTGTTATCACCTTTAGCTGATTCCTAACCTCCATGTTATCGTTCTTAGTTTCAGTGTCATCGTAAAGATTTCTAGTAAGGTTTCGTATTGTTTAGGTTTTTTCATTGACATAGGCCTGAAACTAGTAATATCTAAAGTGGAACAACACTTAATGACCTCAGCAATGTTCCACTTAGCTAGTACTTTGCCAATTCTTCAAGATAAATTGACACGTGTGAGATAGGGTTGTCAAGTCAGAATGCAACGTCGTTACGCCTGCCTGGCAAGAGGTTGCCAGTACTAGCTGTTTTATTGTGCTTGGGTCCCTTTAATTCAACAAATAAGCAGGATACACTTTTAAACTGGACTGTGCACTATGCTCTCATTTTCATAGTCACTGTTGGCTTCCAAACAAGTTGACTGAGTAAACGGATTTTTCTTTCAACGATCTGACAACAGAAGGGAAATACTTTCAAAGATGTCCGCTTTTGATCTCTTGCTATCTGGTCCCTCAACTATCGATGCCATTTTTGAAAAGCTTTTATCCGTAGATTGCCAAAATTTGTGTTGTTTAATTCTCCTGTAACAATGGTTGATAGTTTTTGCAACTAGCTTATCTAAGTTCATTTATGCTATAGTTATATACTATTCTGCATTTATTCCAATCATTTTTCCTCTTTATTTTCAAAATTCTCTGAGAGGTTTATCATGTAGGTTTACTTGTCGCTTAAGGATCCATTCATCCTTTTGATGATTGCTTGTTGCAATGTTTATTAATATTGTTGTTGAGATGATTCCATGCCCAGTTTATATCGTTGACAAGTCTTGCTTTAATTCATTTGGATTGTACTTTGTATGGTTAGCACAGTTTATTGTTTATTACTTTTTGGTGTTTTATATTTTTTAACATAGCCAATTAAGTCGTGATTGCTGATAATTAATGATGTGATTGACACTGAAATGGTTTCCTCAATAGAAAAAGATCAATTAGTGTTCAAGAGGCTTTTGTAAGCCATAACTGTAACTTTATTAATTGCTGAAAACCATTAAACGACAAAAAGGATCCGTTTCAAATTCTTTAGCATTGGTAAGATAATGGTAGTTCAGAGTAAAATCTGCAAGAAGTGTGATTTCCTTGGAAGCCATATCTACATTGATAAGGACATCGGAAAAAAATATCAGATTTTATGAGGGAATATAAAGAACATTATAGCTGTTTTCAAAAAGTGTTAACTGCGAAGTTTTGTGAATATTTTTGTACAACAAAAACCGCAGTTGCCTCGAATTCGTCCAATTCGGGCCCAATCTCTTTCCCCACGTGACGCTATCTGATATGTAATTTGCTAGGTCTCCCACACAATATCCACACATCAATTTGGCTTGATTTCATAAATTTTGAAAATTTCATAAAATTCATCGATATGGTGACTGTAAATGGTCTTGTACTTTTCTAAAGTTTCACACATCTCTTAAATTGTTCAAAAGCCTTATAATATTTTGATAAATAATTTTGGTGCCACTTTTAGTGGTGTCGGCTCAGGGGATTTTTCAATAACTTAACAAAAGCAAGATGCAAAAGCTGGTTCGTCCATAATATATGTGCGAGCTTTTTCTGGCAGTAAAAAGGAACAAATAGAAAATATCATCTCTTGAACCAAACAAGGCTGCACTTATTTTATTATCTTCCCAAAAACAAGGCTTTCCTATCAAGAAAAATTTAGTGAGCGATTAAGGAAGTAATACAAGATATGCCGAAACGCCATGCCACTATCTTTAATTAGTATTTTCAGTGTAACAAATAACCAAAAAAGTTCTATCTACTTTCCAAAAAGCAGTCGAGGACGTAATATCAACTCCTTTCCAAAAAAACCGTATGTATATTGATTTGTCGGAGTAAATCTACTATTTCTCTCGGACAGACTTATTCTAGCTGTGCCTCCATTTTAATGTTCTGAATAGCACAAGTCGAGTAACAAAGTCTGTTTTAGTAGGATTGCATGCAAAGTGAGGTAAATCTAATAATTCACGTTTATATATCACACGCAAAATTGTTCACATACTACTGTTGTCCTTTATCGACACTGAACTACACGAAACATGAATACAACTTCGATTCCACACTTTAAAATGTCTGCTGGTGCTGCCGAGTGTACCTTCCTCTCTTTCGGAATCGTTTATTGGTTTTGGTGACATCTTACTTCAATATCATTAAGCATCAATGCAAGCAAAGAGAGCAGTCTCTAGTTGACAGTTAGTACATTCAATATCTTCTTAACATTCAAATAGATGGAGCCACTACGATCTCAATTCAAACAGAACCATGACCTGTTGTCAACATAACGACCTCATGAGCCAAATATACCTTTGTTGGTCGCTTGTCACAAAGTTGGGTATCCTGCTTTTAAAGCAAAACATGTGAAATTCTAAGTAAACAATGTGCTCCAGTGCAGAGATATATGCCTTCCTAATTTCTCTCATACGTTATCCATATTTTTTTACGCGCCATGACTGGACTTACCGCCTCATTTCGTGAATTATTTGCCAAGATTTTTCTGCCTGAATATGCTGTAATTGTTTCTAGCGCTTTTTTACTCTAAAATAATACATTTACAGCGTTTAACCCTTGGCTTGTCCTTACTTATCCTTGGTTATCATTTCTATTTATTTGCACACTCACGTACAAACAAGCACACGCACAAATGCACACTCAGAGAAACGAACACCATTATTTAATATTTCTGTGTTGAGTTTTTACAAATGTCTGCGCTGCGCCGTTGTCAGAAAGTCAAATTGAGCATGATCTTGTTAGGAATTAGCCTTGCCCAAATATATTAGCATTTATTCGTCTTTGTGGATGTCACAATCCCAATCTAAATTGTCATCATTAACGAAGTTGCTACTTTTGCCATTAACAGGTTTGTCAGTCAGTAGTCAGAGTTAAAATGACATACTTAAATAAGATCTTAAAATGAAATGCATAAATTAGATGCCAAGAATATATATGTATATATAAGAATATATATACAAGATAATATAATATAATATATATGTAAGATAACGGCACTACGGAAACGTACGTCGGACTCACCGAAAACCAATTCAAAACGAGATACCGAAACCATACCGCATCATTTAG
>JANTCA010002959.1:0-11046 GCA_024741275.1 Chironex yamaguchii | reverse complement strand
TACTTGCAGACTCCCCCAAGCTGCGCTATCTTCACCAATTTGATTACCTACTTTTTTTTTCTTCGAGCCGCCCCTGCATCTTGGTCAAATGCTGCAAAGCTCTATCTTCATTACTCCGAGGAAACACGTTGGGAAAAGTAACATCTTTTGCAGGTATCTTTCAGTTTTGCCTTTGCAGATAAAATGCATTAGCAAAACGTTTCCAGACTTTGTGACCATAAAAGTTCATGTGATCTGCTTTTTCTTGCCCTTGCCAGCTAATGGTACACTGGGAGCACCTTTTTCATGGAGAGTACGATTTGAGACACAAACATACATCACAGGTGTCTGGTCAAAATTTATAATCAAGTCATCTGGTACTCAGTATCTAGCTTGCAAAATTTTTGTCTTCTGGAAATTGAGCTTAGTTTCCTTTCAGTATCCCTGGACCAACAGAGTTCTTGCAGCTTTTGTCATCCTATGAGACATTTTATGACCAATGACATTCATTCGGTAGAGAATTTGACATGCCTAGTTTGCATTTAACGAGATTTAGCCCCCACTCTCAAAAAGCACTGAACAATGATTTCCGAGAGTTATACCTTTTACAACAGCACTGATCACAGAAGCTGACACAGGGCCACCCCCCCAGACACAAAGCTGAAACAGTTTCAATAGTTTTCTTCATCAGATCATTGGTAGCAATGTTCAATTGCTGTAACTTCACTACCATTATTCTTTTTCTTGTATTCTAAATATCCTTTTATAAACTTACTTACAGTTTGCCTTTTAATGTTTGGAAACTGTGCAGGAAACTTTTCAATTGCTGCCTTGTTGCCATTTAAATTGCAAATTGGTCTAATGGTGCTCATTGCTGAGGTGACCACATGCAGTACTTTTTATGCTTCCTTACTTTCGTTCAACTTAGTCGCGTTCTCCCTCAGCTAAACCAGGAACACATGCTTCATCAGTTGTTTTCGATAACCAATTACGATACCCATCATGGAGAGTATCATAGTGCACAAAATTGCAAGTAGAGCATGGAAAATATATGGGAACACAAATTGGAAGAAACATTTCAAAGGGCAGCAAGTGTTTGCAATGAAGGAGGAAAACAAAGAAGCTTTGGAATCAGATCCATATGTTGTTGCTTGAAAGACAAGATTCCATGACAATGTGACCCAAACAGTTGGTCATGTCAATCACGAGATATCAAGACCAATTTGCTATCTTTTGAAGTACGGAAGTGAAGTTGGTGGAAAAGTGGCAGATGGCAAATGACAACCTTCTCCTATTCAAAAACTGCCTTGAAAATTTGTGACATTGCGCTAAAATCATACTTAAAAGCTTTTTTCGTCTGACGCACCTCAGAATATGAAACGTCAGAAAGGAAAGTATATGTATATGGCAACCTATTTAAATGAAACAAATAGCAAAACTAGCCAATCCTAGACAAGAAAGAGAAAATAAAGAAACAAAACATTATTGAAAGAGTCCAAGTGAAAAAACGAACTCTTTCTGCCTACAGAGTACTGGTTCTGTTGTTTTAATGTAGACAGACTCCAATACACTTAGATGAAAGGACGATCTAGCTGTGCCAATTATCCAAAAATTCTCATCCTTATACATTTTGGCTCATTTTGACTTTGCTAGTAATTGTTGGCCTATGGCAGAATCACAAAAAAAGAGGAAAATCAACCTCATTAGAACACTTGCCCACAGAGCACTTTGTATCTCTTCAAAATCTTAATTAAATTTGGAACTAGGGAAAATAAAATCTATTCTCTTTGAAAGCAGTTATCCAGAGGATGTTGTTTCTAAAATTTTTGAAGAAAAGATCACTGATTTTGAAACTGAAAAGTCTTTTGGGCCTCAAAAATCTCCTGTATACCTAAAACGTCCTTGGCTAGGTAATGTTTCTATCAGCATAAAAACACAGATTAAAAAAGCTATAGTGAAGTGTTTCTCTGCTGTCAATCCAAGAATTGTTTTCATGACAAGGAAGATCTTGCCACACAAAAAAGCTTAGTAGTATATGAATTTTTGTGCCGATGTCAAGCTCGGTATGTAGGTTGCACTTCTCAATGATTGGGTGACAAGATCAAACAATATGTTCCAGCCACTGTACAGCAATAATCAATTCCTCCTAGAGAACAGCCATCTTGCGATTGCAAAGCGAAAATGACTGCCAAAACATTTTGCAACATAAATGACAAACTTTTGGACAACCCTAAATTTTGCACAAATAATTTTTGGCTTGTCTGAAAGTTTGTCATGCCAAAACTTTTTTCACTGAATGTATGTGCTTTTCAAACACTGTCCTTTGTCCTTTGATCAGTATGCTTCCACATCAATGCAAAATAATGTAGGCCACTCCCAGGGCCCAAAATGACCAATAAAAAACAAGAGCAGAAAAATGAGCCCCTCAACTGACCTAGGGGCTAAATCAAGCTTCTACTTATTTTGTCCATGTATTTCAATAAGTCATAAATGTTGCATTTGCATTAGTCAGTAAAAAATATTAAAGTGCCTTTCATCAGATTCACTGAAATGTTTACCCACAACTGAAAAACTGTGGATGTTTATCACACCATAAGCTTTCTCAGTACTACTTTTCAAGACAACCTTGTCCCATCATAAAGGAGACCACCACTAAGACGAGGAAAATAAAAGAAACCATCCAGTCTCTAGAACATAGCAATGACAACATATCCCAAACTCTTCTGACAATATGGCTGCCAGCACTAGAAAAAGGAACAATTCAAACACAAATGTTTAGGTGCTACCTCCAAGCCCATCTTGACCACTGTCACCACTGAGGTCTGCACATTATGGTATAAAATGCCCTAGATTCTTACTTCCAGTAGTCTGATCCTTCAAACATATCTCAAAAAAGCTTACAACTCATGACGTGATGAACTTCAAATATCCATGGTTTCCACCGAGTCAACTAAGACTGGGGTTTTCAAAACTGAACAACTGTTGGAAGATACAGAACATTCACTTGCATCAACTTCCTCTAATTGCTTTACTATAACCTTTTTGGTGGCTCTACAACTGCCTTTCTTACTTTTGGTTTCTTCGTATAAGCAACTAATCCTGATTCAATGATCTGTTTTAACAATGATACGGATTTATTCAAATACATATCTAATTTAAGGGTCAACGTTGCTTGCTGACAAGGCTGAACATTACAAATAAAAACTATCTGAAATGCGAAAGGTGTTCATGAAACTGAGCATTTGGAAATTTCTAGGCGAGTGTGATGCTACTAGATCTAGCACCTTTCCTTGAATGGCTGATCACTCAATAAGGTTTCTTACAAGCAGGTGACATCACATGCCTTGTAGTAACTTTTTTCAACAAGGAATGTGATATATATTTAAAAATTAAACCATACCTAATTTTTTCCTAATATGTGTGAAGGCAAACACATGCAATCACACACCTTAAATAGTGAGACATGATAATGCAACCCTCATCATAGCTCTTACCTTTCTTTTAACTTGCTGTAAAAGATCATTCCTGCCTTGTAAAAAATTTGGATGATGAAATTCCCAGTCATCTTTATCTAGCTTTAATCCCCCTTGTTCACGTGCAGCTACCTTGCGAAATCCATCTAAAGTCATAAATAACCATAGTTAAGTAACATATCCAATATCTAGACATAACCCAAATTTTCACATACTTATTAATCTCAGGCCTCAAATTAAGTTAAAACAAATGAGTTAAAAGTTGTTATCAATGTACAAACTGAGAGCTATGTTCTCATTTTGAAGATAAATAAGACAAACTGTGAGCTGTTTTATTCTAAATTGACAATCACCTCATCTTGGTACAATTTATATATAACTAATTGTTGCATTTCATTTCCTCTTATGAATTTGTATTATCATTCTCCCTTGCAAATTTGAATAGAAGACTGGCTTACTTTGAGAAACCATCCACGCAATGATCTGATGGTTTGCACTCATCTTTAGGCTTGATTTTTGTCACCTTACGAACATGACTGCTACAAAGCAAAACTTGGTTTGCTCAAGTCTTAGTTCAGACAATCCTGGAATTCACAATGAGGTACAACAATCCTTGCTAAAGATTAGGAAAATCTTGACTGATAAATTTCTACTCCAAAGATGTACCAGAAGAGTGATATTTTCCAAATTACATAACTTCAAAAAATAGGAAATTTAAATTTTCTTTGGTACATATTTTCTGGGAACAACTACCCACAGCATCAATTTAGCAGTATGCATTTTGCAGCACCCTGTTATTCAGGCTGAAATCCTTTCCCCTTTCTTTTTCTATGTGGTTATTGACTATGGTCATAGAGTGGTGGATTGGTAAAGTTTCAACAATGAATATTTAGGACAGAAGCTCCTCAACTTAGACCTTGTAGGCTTTTGAAAGGTCTGGGTATGCCTGAATGCTGGTAAATGAAAAATAAGTCAATAAACTGTGGTGGGAAAATGTAAAGATTAGAAGAGAAGTGGAAAATGTATAAGAGTTCAAGGATCTTGGGAGTAAAATATACCTAAAAAACAGGAATGCGGAGGCTTTCATTAACCTGGCCAAAGTCTGGAATATCAATTCAATGACAAAACTAAGTCTATGTGGTAACCGTTCTCTCCATAATAGGATCAGTAATCCTCATAACTAGTCATCGCGACTAAAATTGGTCAAGTCACCCTCCTCAAGAAACCCAAGTTGCCCCATGGTGTTTTGATGTGCTGGTGGTGTCACCCAAAGCAATTATGCATGATAATCTGTCATAGCAGAAACATCTTGATTTCCACGTGTTTGACAAGACAACTAAGATTTTAAACTTGTAAATGACAATTGATATTAAGTTAACTAACAAAATTCACAAATGTCTTGTTTCTATCAGAGCTGTTTAACTCCCCAAAATGTGACCACTTAGTAAATATGATTTGCTTCTATGATTTTGCTCTCTGCTATTCCTGATGGCACAAAACTAAGACAAATAGGTTACCATCATAACTTTCTCATGTAGAACATTTGTGCAAATCAATTTGGAAATGAAATGAGCTAATAATGTACAACTGAGCTTGCAGTTGATGTCTTACAACTATTTGAAATCATCTAGAGTTGGTATGAGGGTGCGTTGGTAACAAGCATGACCAGAATACAAGAAGAGACAAGTTTGCATAAGGGTGAGTCTGTATGACAGCAACCAGTCTCGAAGCATTCAGTCAGTACCACTCTATAGATATGAAACAGAGAAAATGATGGCAACTGACAAGAAAAAGTTAAATACATTCCACAATTGATGCATGAAGATAATCCTGATGGTGTCATGGATTCACAGACAAAGAAAAAAATAGCAGAGATGACGTGAACTATTGCTGAAGACAAAATGGACATGGCTAATTTGTCTACACTGAATGATGGTGGTATACATCCTGGGTAGGCAATGGGATTGAGATCAGTGGGGACAAAAAGAAGAGGGTGGCCAGCATTAATCAGGAGACATTAGATAAAGAGGTGGACTTTAAAGCATGTGTAAGCCAGTTGTAAAGTACGAAGAAGCTAGCAAAAAACAGAAACAAATGGAAAGGTTTTGTGGCTTAATGTATGGAAATACATGTACCAAACAAAGTCTAAGTATATAAGTACAATTAAAGGTATATCAAAAATGTTCACAGATAAGGTTACACATTAATTATAGCAACAATATTCACAATACTTACACATATTAAGCTGCCGTACAAAACTTGCAAAGTTGTTATGCTTAAAAAATTGGGGTAATATTTCTTTGGCAAAAGCAGTTGCATCATGAACTTTAAAGGTTGAACCACCCTAGAAATAGGTAAACAAGTGTTGTGAAAATAAATGATAGTTCATGTACTTGGTCAGAAATAATTCTCAAAAAACTAGCTGGAAGAAATGTTATGGATGAGTCAATTGCATAATTCAGAATTCCACCAGTCTGGTTGATTCTGAATTATCAAACTAGAGACTAGTAATAAACTTGTATTAGAGATTTGATTTTGATAATTCAATTATGGGAAAAAACATAAAAAATGTTGTTGTCCTGTTCACCATTTCTTTTTTGCCACCTTAGTATCTTCTATATAAGAACATGGACTTCTTGGCTGAAAACATGTCTGAATCCATAAAACTTAAAAGTGGCCATTGAGATCAATACAAATGAACTATATATGAGTAAAGAGAAAACATTTTTAAGTCTTTAATTATATCTTTAATTATATCTTCAAATATATTTAATTATATCTTCAAAAATGCCAAGAAGAAGTTAAGGAATTGCTAAGGAGTTTTGAGCATCAAAATTTGGCTATCAAAAAGGAATTTTCAGTACTGAAACTTAGCTGAAGCTCCTTGTATTTCTCCAAATGACATTCTTGTGGCAAACATAAGAAAAAAGAAGGAAGACTTGGAAAATGGTGAAGTGTACTTGCTCCACCCTTGCCAATTGTAAGAAGAACAGATACCAGAGAAACCAGAGTTACTTCAGGAGGGAGATTCTTTTGGAATATATGATATGCAGATGATACAACACTGCTTACTTGATCAAAGGCACAAATGGAAAACATAGCCAAACTACTTTGAGTAGCTTGTGAAGAGCATGGGCTAATGATAAACAGTTGAAAATTCAAATGCATGACTGTCCATGTTGATGGATATGCCATAATCCAAGGCAGGCCAGTCAACAAAGTGGACAAGTTCAAATTTCTTGGTTCCATTGTACTTCCACCGGAAGACAGCGAAACTGAGATCAAAGCCAGGGCAGGGTTTGCATATAAGGTGACATCTTATCTGACAGAAATTAGTCCTTTGAAGTACATTTGATGCTGAAAGTAAAACTAGCAAAAGCCTTGGTGAAAAGCGTTGTGAGAGTTGGGACTCTGCGGAAGAGAGAGGAGAAACTTATTTGAGCGAGTTCTACGAGTCAGCTGGTGTGATCAGAAGACGAACGAGCGGATAGGAAAACAAATATGAGTGCCCGAATCAGAAAACGTACTCTAGACAATAAAAAGACGCAAGGTCCAAAACTCACGACACTGGAAAAGCGGAGAGTCCACTTCTGGCTATGATAGAAGGTAAAGTGGGAGTAAAAGGCAGACGAGGACGAAGAAAAACAGTGTACTAACAATGTCAGGGAATGGAGGATCCATGACTACTGTGCCCGGAACTGCCATCAATAGAGATGCTCACCGTCCAACTCGGGCTACAGCGCACTCAACTGAATCCGCAACCGCTTTAGTCTAAGTCACTGCATTAGAAGACAAGCTTTACGCATTAAGAGATTTTGGATCGCTATATTTTGAAACTCAAATGCAAAGGAGCTACATATCCTCGAATGAAAGCATCATGGAGCTACTTGACTTGCTCCCTTTCGTTTCTAACAATCCTTGTTTTCCACAGTAACCTTTGATCATCGGTTAACTTAACGCACCAGCGAAATAACGTTTGCCGTCCACTGGAATGGAGTTCCGGTGACGTTACGCTATTGAAGTATGGACAGTATGGACTTGACCATCACACATTTTCTGCTGTCTCACCTTATTCCAGGATATATAAAAGTCAAATTGTGGGTCCTCTACGAGTTTCCACAGCTTGAGAATAAAAGCTGGAACATTTCCTGTGAGAACTAAAGTTTCAACAGAATCCCTGTCTTCACTGAATTGGTTATCCATGCTTTACCACCATAGCAAACTGCAAAAAAATATGTTTCTGAAACTGTGATTTAGTACTCGGTGTTAAAGTTCTATAATGAAGATGGCGGACCATCTACTCTGAGAGGGGGGATCCAACCATATTGAAGTCAATAGGGTAGTGCAGTGTTAAGAACAGAAATTAAGGTATGATTACAACCACCGGGGCTCCAAACCTGGGTATCGCGACAGCAAACCTGACAACTTTTCGACCGACCTAAACAGCTCGACAGGAAAGGTCGAAAGACTATTAGTCACTCAACTCCAATCGTCTACGCCTGTTATCTGGATTCTGTCTATTGGTGTATACACTTTAGAAGCGGAATGGGTCCTGTGCCTACAAGGTGTCTATTTATCACTGTTTGCATTAATTGCATATAGAAGTCGACAAGGTGGTCTTGTGTTAAGAACAGAATTTAAGGTATGATTATAACCACCTGGGCGTAGAACTCGTCTCGCGACTGTAAGTCTGAGGCCTTTCCTGCTGAGCTAAACAGCTCAAATAGGAAAGGTCGAAAGAGTATTAGTCATTCGACCCCGATACACTTCATCTCTCTATAAAGAAAACAAAATCGATAATAGGGAGGAAAAGGCAGGGAGACAAGATACATCCTAGCTTTACTCCAGACAACATCTCGACTAAAGGGAATGTCCCTCTGGGACTCAGTATGCAACAAGGAGAACTTTCATATAATGACTTGAAGACGGCGATGTAGTGTCATTCAACTCCGTACAATGCAGCAATTTCCCAAAGTGACAGGTGATGGATACTGTCGAATGCCTTCTTGAAACTGACATAGTTCACATTGACAAGTGTTTGCAATTGAATACTTTGTTCCACAAAGTTATGCAATATGAAGATCTGTTTACTGCAAGACCTACCAGATCATAATCCTGCCTGTTCTTCTCGTGGGCATCGACATTCTTCAATCTGTCTAGGATTACCAAATACTTTGCCAGTACTGATAATAACGTTATCCCTCTCCAGTTGTTACAATCGCTCAAGTTGCCTTTCTTCGGGACCTTGACAATAACTCCTTTTGTCCATTTATGTGAGACCTTTCCGTTTTTCCACATTTCATTGATAATAGCAGTAAGCCAAGTGATGATTGCATTTCCGCCATGTTTCAAGAGCTCTGCTGCCACTTCATCGGCACCAGGAGCTTTCTTATTCTTGAGTGATGTATCCGCCTCTTTCACTTCTTCTTGGGTAATATCTTCCATGTATATTTCCAATGAATACGTCTCTTCTTCTACATCCTGCACATTTTAGGACGTGACCGGTCGTGTCTGATCCAAAACTGATTTGAAATGTCCAATCCAGCGAGCTTCTTGGTCTCCTTCACTTACTAATATGTTGCCGTGTACATCTTTAAGGGGAACGTTTGAGTGAGTGCTATTGGTATTGCTCAGTTCTCTGACAATGCAGTACATGGTTTTTAAGTCACTGCGACTCGCTGCTTAAAACACAACCTAGTTAAAATAATTCTTCAAGAATTTTCGTCAGGTTTTGAATGCTGCAAAACAATTTTGCATGGAGAATGGGCTACAAGAGCAAAGCTTTCCTGATAAGAAGAGCATAAAACGGCAGATAAAGCAAGATGGCAATCGTTTGACCAAAGTCTTTCTAAAAAAAATGAGTACATTGCCTGCAAATATGACTATTCTTGTTTCGTGATCAAGTTTTGTAATTAAATTCTTTTTTTCTTTTTTTTACCTACTTTGTCCCATGTGAATTTTAACTTGATTTTACTAACATGAACTTGAAAACTGTTCACTCGTACTTTGTAGATCCAATTGGAAGTGTAACTAGTATTGTGCACTATAGAAAGAAGTTTGGATAAGCGGTCTTTAGGTAAAATTTATTCAAAAGTTTTAGAGCTGTGAGGAAAGTCTCTTGGCTCAAGCCTTCATTTGGTGTAGCTTAGGTTTCATTGGTGAGAACTTCTTAAGACTATGTTAAGTTTGAAATAACGAGCTTTACTCATGGTTGAGCTATTCTCCGTCGAGGCTTTGGTATTGCTTTCTCACATTTGTAAACGCATGGTCCGATAACGTCTTGTAAGCATCAAAGATCTCTGGATTAAGCAATGCAAAATCTGCGAGAATTTCCCTCTGCATCAATAAAATGTCAATTTTACAAAACCACTCTGTCAACTGCAATATGAAAGTATGAAAATATTTCTCTCGAAACTTCTCACTGCACTGAAAAGGAATGGCGTCAACCTTTCATTCTGTATTAAAATGTGTAAAAAACGGGCTATTGTTTGAATTAGTATTGAATCCCGTAGCCCCCACCCAGCCCCACCCCAAGCAGCTTACTTTGCCTTCCTGCTCCGTTTATTTCTGTTCCACAAATATGTCACCCCGAACATCTGTTCATTTACAACTGCTCCCCCTCTCGTTTAAACGACCTTCCTGTAATATATTTTTGTCCAAAGAGCTTGAAATTAATATTTTTCTCAAGCCAATGCTTAGTAAAAGATACCGAAATTCTGTCCCCAAGCTACGCATGACGTCAGAATTTGTCGGCCCCTTTGAAAAAAAATGATGCTAGGGATTTTATTTTGACCCGGAGTCAAAATAGAATCTTCAACGATGGATCATTATCGCCAATTAAGCGGATTAAAAAACGACAGATAACATAAAAATCTTTTCAACAATTTATCCTTTTACATGCTCGTTGTCCATCATAGCGGTCGAATATCGAAAAAACATTTAAGAAAAGACGATCGTGTAAACCCGCCCTAAGAGAAGATACATGTTGAATTATATTCCACCTTATGATGTCACAATTTTACAGTAAGCCAAGACCATTTATATTTTTAATCTGGATTGGATATGCAGGAATGTTTATTTTACAACATATTCTGTGTGACGTGACTCTAGGATCCCTTTGATTACATTTTCTTCTGGACAAAAATGTATGATGCTTGAACTGGTATATTGTCCTTAATTTATTAGTCAAATTTTACACCGTTTGAAGAAAAGCAGCTTGTAAACTATTTTCTTTCCTAACATTAGGATGAAAGCATGAGACCATTTGGTGAATTAAATTGAGTGTGGTGGACACAGACGGGAGGTCATGCTTCTGGAATGGGATTAAATTTAGATTTTTGAATTTAACGTGGCGCTCTTTAACCAGTCGACTCCCGTACGCAGATAAGATCTTTCCCTTCCTATTCATCTTTGTCATACTTTGGCATGCAAAGTACTGTAGCTCATCATAAACGATAAACATACTTGAAGTCATCTTTCTTAACACCACCACCACTCCACCCCGTACACACAAGTTCACACACAACATACTTGAAGTCATGTTTCTTAACACCACCACCACTCCACCCCGCACATACAATTTCACACACAACAT
>JANTCA010002957.1:0-31602 GCA_024741275.1 Chironex yamaguchii | reverse complement strand
ATAATTGGCACAGCTAGATCGTCCTTTCATCTAAGTGTACTGGAGTCTGTCTACATTAAAACAACAAAACCAGTACTTTTCACGACTAGAAAGATCTTGCCATCCATTCACAAGTATGATATTTCACATCGTCAGCGTGAAGACTTTTGGTTTCCATTGTTAGTGTTCAGGTAACTTCTTAGATGATTTTTTGGCCGGAATTGTCCTTCGTTTTCTACTAATGGACCAAGAAACTAATAACCCGAAATAGCAGGCAAAACATCAATAAACTGAATACATTAGGGGCAAGAGAGGGAGATAGAGAGAAAGAGAAAAATTCCATACGTAGTTGAAATTTCTCGCCGCGCTCGGGAGGTAAGATCTTCTAACCTTTTCCAAATAAACTAGATATTGATCATTTTCAAAAGGGAACGTAGCTCAGATCGTGGTTGATATCATTAAAGAGCGAATAGTACCCTCGTGCAGTGTGTTAGTAAAATTAAACCATAAATATTGATAGAATAAATGATGGAACATATCAATTATTGAGACTTACAATCCGTGATTATGCTATAAATTCCACGTAATAAGCATTTATGATAGTTTGACTTTGCTATTGTTTACAAACCAATTTGATTGATAATTTCAAATCTTTGCTTGACAATCAGGACGAGGAACTCTGTCCGTCAGTGGTGGAGCTGGCTACGCCGAAAGTGGTGGAGGAAGTGGAGGACACATTTCAATCACTTCCATAAACTTTGACAACTTCTTCAAAGTAAAAGGCACTGGTGGATCGGGATCCGTATTTGGAGCTGCTGGATTTTTATTTACTGACATTAATGGGATGAAGAGTGTGGCTTTAGATGGTTCAAACGTAGAATCCGCCGAAGGTTCATCTATTAGTTGCGAGCTCGGGGAGAGTGTTCAAGTAAGAAATCTGATTTTAAGGAATAAAGCTTCTTTATACATGGAAAAGTGTGAGTCGTATACAACCCGTAGACTTTTTATTGATAAACTCAGTGGAGATTTTAATAGTCAGTTACTCATTGGCAAGGGTCAGAAATTGTATGCCGCAGGGGGAGCTGAGCGTTTTGACGTTACTTGCCGTGTCTTTATCAACGAAGGAGGTTACCTACAGGTGCCGAATTTCGTGAGGCTGAAACCTGGGTCAAGGCTTCATTTAGCTGGCACGATCTCAGAGCTGACATCTGTAACACTGGAAACTGGAAGCAGCTTAGCTTTGAGATATCCAGCACAGTCAACACCAATGGGATTTAAAAAGGAGAGGGAATCACGTATTGTTTTGGATCAGTTGTTGATACAACCCAATGCCACTGTGGAGGCCATGACCCCGTCATTAGTTTCACTGCATGTAAACTCGTTTTTGAAGCGGTTAGGAGGGCGTTTCCCCACAAGCACCCTACCCTTGCGCGCAAAAGCTTCGAAAGTTCAAATGCATGGACCCTCCCTTAACAGACGATCTTGCCCACATGGTGTTGAAACAGTAAGCAATTCCTCCACTACTGTGTATAATCCATGTGGTGTGGGGGTTAATATCACTGAAGCACGTAACATTTCGTATGTGGATATCGAGAAGAAATTTAAAGTTGTGAGGATTATAAATGGAACTGATGTGATATACAAAAGGGAACCCTACTTTGTCAACATTACGAAGTTCAAGATTGTGTATAAAATCATGTGCAACTTTAGTACTTTAATCCTTCTTCCAGGACAGAGTTGTACTCTTTCTCCAGGTTATTATGATTATGATCGTCTGGAAGTTCAAGAAAATGCTGTTCTCTTTGTTGAAACCGATGGCGCGGCAAAAGGAAAAAATAGAATCCAAGCGTCGGAAATACGTTTGCGGCCGACGGCGAAGATATATGCATTAACACACAAAACTGGAGGCAAGGTAACGACTTTCTCTGGAATCGGAGGTTCTTACGGAGGAACCGGAGGATTGTCGAAAACTGCGAAAGATAACAAACTACAGGCGGTTACGGTATATGGAAATGTTTTTAAACCGTTAGACGTTGGTTCGGGAAGCTCTGATGATTTATCGCAAAGAGCCGGAGGAGGTGGTCAAATTCACATTATTGTAGGTAAATTAAAGTTGGATGGAGTCATTGAAGCAAATGGTGATGCCAGTACGTATCAATTTGGTGGTGGCGGAAGCGGTGGCAGTATTTTCATAGAAGCTAACAGGATTGAAGGAACAGGGAATGTTAGTGCAGCAGGGGGTAGCAGTACACAAGGAGGGGGTGGTGGTGGAGGACGAGTATCCTTACTAATAAAAAGCAGTTCTTACGCATTCAAAGGGCAAATTACAGTATCTGGTGGACGCGGATTTGAACCAGGCCATTGTGGGAGCATCGTCATTCAGTATCATACAAATGGTGCTCTGAATTCTACCCTTTTTTTAAGAGATCCAGGAGTATTTTCTTTGCCGTTTAGTGATTCCTTGTATAACTTTTCACGAATTGAGATCCGTAATGGAGCGATATTTAAGCTTGAAAAACAAGCCATTAAAGTTAAAGAGCTCAGTACCTCTTTTGGCTGCTTTTTAAATGTGATGAACGGATCAATCCTTCAAGTTCTAGGCAACAGTATTTTCGGTTTTAGATGCTTATTAGTGGTGGGAAAAGGTGGCACTCTATCATTTGCAAACAAAACTGCCCTAAGATGGCACACGTCATTGCCTAGCATTGTAGCTGGCACATTACAAGCGTCCCAAGTCACGATAGGGAAGTCTAATATCATGATTGTACAAGATGGTGGTGTTTTGGTAACGTCGTCATTGATCTTAAGCCGAAAAGCCAAGATGGAAATTTATCCAAATGCTTTTGTAGGAACTATATCAACGTATGATTATATACTTAAAGAACTAAATCTGTCCACTAGTGCTGTCTTGTTGTGCAGAAAGAAAAATGTGAGATTCAATGTCCAAGTTATTCATTTGGGCCATAAGTCACGATTATCTGGGAATAAATCTTTGGATGTTTACATAAACTCAAGCTACGTCATTGTCGATAATGGTGCAACTATTCAAGGACGTGCAGATAACTTTGGCAATCTCGGGGATGGAATCCCGGGCGGAAATTGTGCAAGTGGAGCAGGACACGGAGGAGCAGGTGGTGGAATCGTTGGCCTTGGTGGCAGAGCTTATGGTTCCTGGATACTTCCTAATACATCAGGCAGTAAGGGTGGATCATCTCAAAAGTCACAAGGCGGACTCGGCGGAGGAGTTATTTCTATTACTACACAGTATTTGACTCTGGATGGTAGTATTGGTGTCGATGGCGAAAATGGGATAAGTGGTGCGGGTGGAGGAAGTGGTGGAAGTATCTTCATAAAAGCAAGGGCAATTGATGGTCATGGTTTGATAAGCTCACTTGGAGGGACCTCTTCGTGTGGTGGAGGCAGTGGCGGACGCATTGCACTGCATGTCGAGGATCAATCTCAATTTCATGGTAGTATTGTCGCCCACGGAGGCAAAGGCTCTAAGTCTGGTCCAGCAGGTACAATATTTTTGCGCCGTAAGGAATATGGTCTTGAGGTAAACAGAACTGTTGTTGACAATAAAGAAATTGATTCTCTTCAGAAGACTATTTTAATTTCAGATGAACAGAACTTATACCTGAATCAACTTCGTCTTATTAACAGAGGCAAGTTATCCTTTTTAGCTAAAAAAATGTTAACTAGAGACACCTTGGTTGTGTCAATCATTTCCTTGCAAGGGGATTACACTGGTACCTTATCTATAGAAACAGGGCAAACTCTTCATCTAGCTGCTTCGAAGGCCTTTGCGAAAGAAGCTTTTATGCTTGTGTGCTCGTTTCATGTTCCCGCGAATGCGACTTTGAATCTGCCGAACTCACTCGTTGTCACGGAAACTACAAACAAACCGTCGCTGTATATCGAAGGAACTATTGTTGGTGGAGATAATCTGCAGATCGAGAAAAGTGGCAATGTCGTCCTTGCAGCAACTGGGAAGATAGGACTGCCTTCGGATAAGCTCAATTTATACATATTTCGTTCTTTGCGTGTTTTTGGTGGCGGCCAGTTGTCGTTACAGAAACGGTATGGTGATCTTGTAACTGAAATAAGTGCGGTTGAAATTGATGTTGGATATGCCGGTGTTATAAGAGGCTCACATTTGTATTTTAAATCAGACATGTTAACTATTTCCTATCTTGGTAAGATTTCTGCGGATGCTTGGGGTTATCAGTCATTGAACGGACCAGGTAGAGGAATGCAGACGACATCATTTGGTACGGGTGGAAGTTATGGTGGTGTCGGAGGATATGGTAGAAATGTATATGGATCTTTTAACCACGCCACGTTTCTAGGAAGTGGTGGTGGCAACTACTCGCCAATTGCTGGTGGCTTTGGTGGTGGAGCTTTGATTTTTGCAGTTAAGAGCTTAGCTATTGATGGCAAGATAACTGCATCAGGAGAAGGTGGTAATGGAAATGCTGGTGGAGGATCTGGTGGCTCAGTACATATTCATGTAACTGGAAAGATAACCGGCTTGGGATCAGTATTGGCTACTGGTGGAAATACGTTTGGGAAGGGTGGCGGTGGGGGAGGAGGCAGAGTTAGTATCTTTACTAATTTCAAGCTTGCTTTTGGTGGTAGAATAAATGCTACTGGTGGGTTCAGTTTAAAAGGTAAACAAGGCGGCCCGGGAACAATTTTTATGAAGGAAAGTTTACCATCAGGAGTTATACGAAATTCCCTTGTTGTACACAATAGTCATAATAGTGCAATCCCGGTGTACACTGCACTTAATTTGACAAATAAAGGTGCGTACACTTTTGACCAGCTAACGTTGACTGGTAGTGTTAAACTCGCATTTTATAAGCAAGCAACTATTTCAAAGCTTGTTTCAGATACTTCCAGCGTCATCCATGTTCTAGATGGCGTTGTTTTACTTGTTGAAAGCGATCGAGATAAATCAATCATACAGTGCAGTTTTCACATTGATTCCCAAGGGGAAGTTCGTTTAGCCGAGCAAGTAACTTTGCTTGGAGTGGATAACAGGATCTATGGTACTTTAACTGGTATATTTGATTTTGTTATCGGTGAAACTAAGAGTGTGCAGTTATCAACGTCAGGGAGAACAGCGTACTTTAAGGACGGTGAATATACATTCATGTCAAACAGAGGAGAGTACAGCTTTGCAAAGATAACTGTCAAAAACAGAGCAAGACTCTCTTTTGAAGGATCGCAATCTCGCGTTATCAAGCTCACACTAGCGACACTTGAGATGAATTATGGGTCGTCGATAAAAGCAACGAGTCTGTTATTGTTAGTCGATAATTTTCATATTCGTAAAGGAGCTAACTTAAGCGTGTCTGAAAAAGTGTCCTCCGTCAAAGCATCTAGAGAAAATGTTGGCGGATCCCATTGTGGAATTGGGGGCAATGCAAATGACAATTTTATCCGATTTTCGTCGTCCATTTACCCGAATTCTTCTGGAGAAGCCGGGTCTTCCTCCCGAAATGTTAACGGTGGACTCGGAGGCGGAATTTTAACTCTTCTGGTCAAGAACAGTCTAACGTTGGATGGGGCCATAACATCTGATGGCGGTGCTGGAAGTAGTGGCGGAAGTGGAGGAAGTATCTATATTGAAGCGTTAAACATTATCGGTATTGGGACCGTATCAGCTGTAGGCGGACGTGGAGTGGATGCACTTGGAGGAGGTGGTGGCGGAGGGTGTATAGCTGTGCATGTATCCAAGAAAAATTTATACGAGGGTTCAATATCAGTAAATGGTGGGTCAGGCAGAACGTTAGGTGGCTCAGGGACATATTTTTTGGAAAACAACGAGTTGACAGGAAGAGTGACCAAGCTTGTGGTAAAGAATAATAAAAGTCTGAAAGGATTTTTTGGCCTTACATACTTCATCATGCCATCTGATGCGTACTCGGAAATAAGTTTCTTAGAAATCAAAGGGAACTCTAGGTTGAAGTTTGTTTGCCGTGAATCATGCAGAAAAAACGAGATATTTTTGGAAAACTTGAAGGGTGATGGCTTAGGGGAAATTAACGCGATGGCTAATCAAACTCTGATGATAGAAGTGAAAGAAGCAGAAACTCGACTCATTACACTAACCGCCAGTATAGGAGTTGATTATGGTTCAACGCTGTTACTTGCAACTAACGTAACGATAGCCGGTGCATCTCTTAGAATTGATGGCGTACTTGCAAACGTTCGCAAACTGACTGTAGAATCCGGATCGGTGGTGTATTTTGGTGGTTTGTCGCAAACAGGAATTAAAGAGGGACAGCATTATAGATTCCTAACAAAACCTGGTAGTCAACAGTTTGGTGAAGTTGAACTTAAAAGCTCATCAAAAATCGAAGGATCCAAGACTCTGAAGCTTGATGTTGGCTATCTTCATTTAAAATCAGGGGTAAAAATAGAACGCAGTGACATTAAGGTTCAAGGAAAGAAAATAGTAATTGAACGAGGGTCGTTGTTATCAACTAGTGGGAAATCCTGGTTGACGTACGGTGAATTTGGTTATGGTACAAATTCTTCTACTGGGGGCAGTGGTGCAGGGCATGCATCGAAAGGAGGAAGCACAATAAGAGCAGACGGAGGAAAGGCTTATGACTCAATATACAATCCCTTACTACCCGGTTCCATTGGCGGTAAAGGCAAGGTAGATGGAGGCAGAGGTGGAGGTAGGATCAGTTTGAAAGCTTCTACTCTTATAGTGGATGGAATAGTCTCAAGCAATGGCGCCTCTGGAATTCAATCGTCCGAGTCTGGAGGAGGAAGCGGTGGAAGCGTTTTTCTCGATGTTAGTGAGAATTTTCAAGGGCGTGGAAGTATTCAAGCAGACGGTGGTGCCGGAGACGGAGGAGGAGGAGGGGGAAGCGGTGGCTGTATCACCATTAATTTAAGGTCGGAATTTAAATTTCGTGGACAGTTAACGGCTTACGGTGGCTCTTGTAAAGATGGTGGGTGTTATGGTGGACCAGGTTCTGTTCTTATAAGGAGCGTTAGTGACAGACTACCATATTACAGTTTGCATGTCAATAATAAAAAGCCGTCTTCGAATACTATGTTAACATTAAATGAGCCTAATGTCACAGAATATGCACTAAATGAATTATACCTTACTCAAGGAGCTTCACTGACAATGGTTCCTGCATCAGCAAAGAAAACAACATTTAAAGCAAATACAATAATTGGTGATAACACTGGGCTGATATATATCCAAAATGGTTGCGACTTTTACTACAACTATCACACGTATCGAAAAGTCGTGTCGAGGCTTAAGTTTTCACTTAAAATTGATCACGGTGGAATTGCATTTCTGTCGAATACAATTTATTTGGAAGGGAGGGGCTCTGCTTCCTTAGAGTTAAATGGAACTTTATCTGGTGTCCACAATTTGATAATTTCAAGACAGAGAAGGGCCATTTTTCATTCTGAAGCTAGGACAAGCTTTGTAAAAAATAAGCAATATTTTGTTAGTAAGGAAGGTACGTACAACTTTGGGTCATTACAAATTTACACAGGAGGTTATATGGAACTAAAAGGCGGGAGAGTTATCAATATTATAACAGGGTTTTTATCACTCAAGTATGGGTCGACCTTGACGGCGTCCTCATTTAAAGTTTACTCTTCTGAAATAGACGTCGAAAGTGGTGCCAGAATATCGTCGTCATCCTCGATCACCAACAATAGCGATACGTTGCTTAGAGGCTCCGGCGGAAGCCATGCTAGTATCGGAGGTAGTGACATATCTTCTAGCTTATTGCCCTTCGGTTCATATGTGTTCCCGTTTACATCTGGTATTCAAGGTGGATTTGGACCGTTTGGACAGAATGGAGGCAAAGGAGGCGGAGCGATTCATTTAGAGGTCGGCTTTAAGCTTACTCTTGATGGATCTCTTGAGGCAAACGGTGGGACTGCAAAACCAGGTACGTCATCGGGTGGAGGCAGTGGTGGCAGTGTATTCTTGAGGGCATATCATTTTGTTGGTAAAGGCGTTATAAGTGTAAACGGAGGTGACGGGGATCGGTCTGGAGGAGGTGGTTCTGGGGGTAGAATTGCTGTTCACTGTCAAGAAATGGTTAAGTTTGCTGGAAAGTATCAAGCTTATGGTGGTAGTGGTAAAGGAAATGCGTTTGGGGGACCAGGGACGGTATACATACAGGATGTACGGTTTAAGCGCCTGTTTGCCGAGCTCCAAGTTGATAACAAAATGCGGAAGTCTATTCATCCTGTCGTCCTAGATGAATACAATACCACTGTTTATAAATTAGATCGTCTTGGGCTCTGGGGAGGTGCTCGCCTGACGTTGGCCGGAACCAATGCTTTTCTAAAGGTAAAAGACGTTGCAGGTGACCGCACTGGAATTCTTCATGCTACAAAGTTTCAGACGTTTCAGGTAGAGAGAGAAAAGTACTCCAGTGCTCCACCAACGAATTTTATAGTTGAAGATCAGGCAAAGTTAAGTCTTACTTCTGTAGTAAGGTTAATAGGAAACGATAAGTTGATGGCAACAGGACTGCAGGCATCGCTCTTGCTTAAAGGCCTACTTGATGGTGTTCGTGATCTTGTCGTATCTAAATCACGACGGTTTTTCTTTGTCGGTAATGCACATACGTCCTTCACTGAAAATAGCACCTTGCGTGTCGAAGCACGAGGTACTTTCCGATTTCCATTATTTGAGCTACAACAGGGATCACAATTTCAGCTTATAAATGTGACAGCGATGAAGTGTACAATTGGCAATTTTAGGCTGAAATATGGTGTTACTTTGCTATCGGATGCTATTGATATTAGTGCTAATAATTTCTGGCTTGAGGAAGGAAGTCGAGTTTCTGCGTCAGGATCTGAACGCCCGGGAGTCCTAAACCGGAGGACGACAACCCACGGATGCGAAAGCTCTGGTGGTAGTCATGCAAGTTGGGGTGGAAAAGGTGGCAAGAATAGCCATTCACCGAACACTTACGGAAATTTGTTCAAGCCAGTTGTTCTTGGAATGGATGGGTGTAAGGGAAGTAGTTACGGAGGAAGAGGTGGTGGAAAAATACAGTTTCTAGTGACGAACTTATTATATCTAGACGGGGAACTGTCTGTAGATGGTCAGTCTGCAGCTGGGTCTTCAAACGCAGGGGGTGGTTCGGGAGGTAGTTTATTCATAAAAGCGGAGACATTTGAAGGACACGGCTCTCTCAGTGCAAAGGGGGGATCTGGAAATGGGAAGGCTGGTGGTGGTGGTTCGGGTGGTAGAATAAGTGTTAATCTTAGGAAACCATTAACTTTCCAAGGAACTTTTTCTTTGATTGGTGGTACAGCTGGTGATGCCTCAAGAGACAAAATCGATCAAGGAGGAGGACCTGGTACTCTGTACATACATGAGGTCAGGAAAGGGTACCCATACAATCAACTTCGCCTTGATAATAGTGGCAGGATTTGGGCATATTACGTTTATCTTAACGAATCACAAACGACATATGAATTTAATGAAGTACATCTTATAAGAGGGGCATCTCTATCAATCTACCCCGATTCAATTGAGAGAAATTTAACAATACATAAACTAATTGGTGATCGAAGTGGACTGTTGCATGCTCACAAAAGTCAGATATACTTTGCTGAAGTTAAAGATGCTCGTAGCACTACCAGTCGATCACCAGTAAACTTCAAGGTTGATGCAGGATCTGAGATTGTGATGCCGACTACTGTGCATATGGTTGGTGTTGGACCGGTTTCTCTGGACTGGAACGGTCGATTAACAAATGTTCTTCATTTGCACATTGCTAGTGGCAGAAAAGTGTTAATTGGAAGGAAATCTCATACGTCCTTAATAATAAATAATGAAAGAATTTTTACTGGGTCAGGTGGATCATTCCGATTGTCAACTCTGGAGTTTGGGAAGGGATCTGTAATAGCTTACCCACCACCAATGGGTGTAAATTTTACAGCCGGTTATTTGGTAAGTAATTTGTACGTCTTACGTGATTTATGTGTTCATCGTGTTTTTTCCCATAGTATCGACATAAGGACGTTATTTCTTTGCATCCTCACTTGCTGGAATGCTCTCGTGACTAAGGTCTGGTAGGTCACAAATCTGCGGGTGGATCGTTCTCCTGTTTAAAAGGGTGGTAAAGTTACAAATTCCTTATTTTATTAGCGCATAGCAAAACAGATATGGTATTTGTAATATTGCCACCTGTTGGGAGACGGGCATTATCCATCCGCCAATTTTCAAACTACAAAACCGTAGTTATATTATCATTTTCGTATGCCAGGAGGGGGAGATTTCCTTGGAAATAATTAGATATGTATGTTTTCTTCAAAGGAATATGACCGAGAATGAATGAGCGTTATCATGACCAAAAATTACAAATCCTCTGTTCTATGGCATATAAAACTGTGAACGGAAGTGTAAGACGAAAAGACAACTGCAATATAAGAGAGTGTTAAAGACAACATTTAAGGTACATTTCTAGAGAGGAACTTACCTGTAGAATCCAAGCATTGCAAGAAGTGCTGAGATATAGTCTTACTTTCGTCACGGATAGAGAAAACCCGCGTTTGCTAGTCTAGTAAGATATGAAAAATTAAAATTGTTTGTAACCATCACGGTTGTTTTTCTCTGGTTATTAATTTAATTGCCTTTCTGTATTTGACTTCATTTCGCTCCGCACCCTTGAATCATCACTTTCAAATACGCATTGCTATGTCCGGTAAAGCGGAGAGTAAGTTATCTTCTTTGTGTCTTCGCCTGTAAGCGACAACAAACTCAAAAGTGAATTTTGATAAAATTTTAAGACAATGTCGACATGTTTTAAGAAACAAATGTTTAGTTTTGGTGATAATTTGGTCAGCGTTTTGATGTAGAAATTTGTACAGGAATTTGTTATGACTCAGAAATGTGAGTTGGCTGCTGCAAGTTGTAGGTGTTTTGCTCAAGTGGGTGACCTGTGGCTTGGCAAAGGTCTGGGCTCTCCTACTGTACTTACTTCTCAATAGAAATTGTAAATGTATGCTTTAATTAAATTACTTTGGTTAATAGGATTTAAAGTATGGATCTATTTTTACTGCGGAATATTTTAACATCGAAGCAACTGAATTTCATCTCGATACGGCTGCTGTGATGAATTGCAGTGGGAGGGGACTCTTGGGAAATTACAATGGAACCGGTATTGAATCAAACATCGCTGCCTCGGGAGCAGGACATGCTTCTAGTGGTGGAAACGGAGTATACCATCTTCGCGGTGGTCATCGTTATGGTTCACTCTACTATCCAATGTCCTTTGGGCTAAGTGGTGGAAAGGGTCCTGGTGGAGATGGCTCCCGAGGTGGAGGTGCATTGTTTATTCAAGTGGGATATAAATTTTGGTTTGATGGTATCATAGCAGCCGACGCCCATAGCGGACAGGATGGGACAGGTAATTCTTTAATGCCTCATAAGTGATTATCGTTGTCTGATGAAAATAATAGTTAAATTCTAATGTGATTGAATAGAGATTGCGTAATGCTGATTTTTTTGCTTAGAAACTGAAGTGGATGCAGTTTTCTGTTGTAACTTTGTTGAAGGAGAATGTCAAGGAATAGGAGACCACGATGTGCAGCGCTTGATTTTTATGCCATTAATTTGACATCGACGTGGGGTTCCTTTTCACCCGGTTTTTTCTGTTGTAGGAAGCCAGAATCCTCCTTTGTAGAGCTAGTATTGCTGCCAATTAAACTCTTATCTTAACAATAGCCCCGGTAACCGTACATTCAGATGGCAGAGCACAGTGAGAAATATCCCACCTCGGACGATAGCACTATGACATAACCAACGACTAGGCCGATAGAATAGATTTTCTTTACTACGTTGTTTAGAAGTATACTCAAAATAACTCCTCATACGGTTTTTTTAACAAGTTTAAAACTCCTTCCGGCATCGTTGGTTGTATTGGTGATCCCGTCTCAATTTGTTTACACCTTGGACCAATTAGCTATGTCATTGTTAATGACATGCGGGGCTGCCCATTGGTAGCATAGTGGATTTGATTTCATTTATCGCTAAATGATAGATGCTAAGGTGTTTGATATGACACGTGCAGGGGTCGACCCTCCACGTGCATAGCGAGCACCCTACAGCTATTTTGTCGCCGATACTTCATTTATTTGGCTGCCTTTTTTGCTTGCCTGATTATAGGTGGAGGGGGTGGCAGTGGAGGCAGTGTTCTTATAGTCACCCCTTCCTTGTATGGTCACGGCATTGCGCGTGCCAATGGAGGACAAGGAGGATCTTATAAAGATACGTTGGCCGGTAGTGGATCTGGAGGAAGAATAGCTGTGCATATCTCCAAGCAAAACAGGTGAGATTAAATCATTTTTATTTTTATATTAAGGAACAATTTGACAATGAGAAGCCGAATGGCTTTGAATTAAGATCTTTTTTTAGGTTATAAGTATTAGAGAATGAACTGTAATCCCATGTTAAGGAAAGTAAAAAACGGGCACCTACTCAGTGATTTAACTGACGGAGGAAATACTCTTTAAATACAAAAATTATTTCTTGTTCATTGGATTAAAGCCTCTTGGAAACTGCGAATGTGCTTATTTCTTATGTCTGATAAATTTGGAAATATATTTCAATCAAGATTTGATGTATCTAATGGACAAAAGTAGTTCGCTACTTTGAATGACAGTAGGCTATCGAGTAGCTGTAAAGTGACTTCCAAATAACACATCGCGGATCTCATAATCAATTTTAGATTTTAAAATTTTCTCAAATAACATGCCTTGTTAGAATAACAGTTGGTACATTCGATGCTAATATGGCAAATTTAAGGAAAAATAAACGGAGAATTAAATTATTTAACTGATGGCCATTGAATGATGTAATAAATCTCGAAAAATCACAGTATCAAATCGTAGTTTCGCGTTGAGACCCAGGCTCCTTGCTTCTCTAGTGGCTTGCTATTATTCTTCCTTAGCACTAATAAGTGAACGAAGACGAGGTTGTGTTATTTATATTGAAGCTTTTCGCTGTACATTCTGATAATGTTGATGATAATGTAATTCCTACCATTTCTTATTATACTTTGATTTATTTGAAAACAGCGAGCTGTTTCCTCGTTGAGTTAGGAGCTCTCTGCGGCACTTTCAAGCTGTCTGTTGTTTCACAGCTCAGCCTCTCACACGAGTGTCAGGAAACGTACTTATGTTACTGATAGAGGCTTTTTTCGTTATACTGTAAGTTTTCACATACCTCACTCCATAGGATATTCTTTTTTAAGATGTACTTATCATTTTTAATAATTTTTAGTGATATCACGAACTCGTTATCTTAAGCGACCATGTTTTATTTATAGTCATTTGCTCACTCTTAAACGTTTGTTATAAATCCATGGAATATTCCGTTCAACTGTTTGTTTTGGAGGACTTACACAAAGCAGTGCTATCCGCATAGGATAAGCACAAGTTGCTTATAATCAATACCCTGCTCAGCTTTTTCTTTATTTTGTTTTACGTCAACATTAGGTTTCGAGGACTTTACAGTTCATTAGGTGGGAAAGGACCTGGAAGTGCATCAGGTGGACCAGGGACGGTATATTTACAAGAAAAGAAAGACTTCCGATATTTTGGTCGCTTGTTTGTCGATGGAAACAATGCTGAGCTGTGTAAACCGATCGTTATCGATCAAATGAATGAACATTTGCTCCATGCACAAGACACGGAGGATACAAACAATGCCACGTTTGTCTTTAGAGACTTAACACTTGTTAGAAAGGTACGAATGAAGGAGCGTACATATTTGCTGCCTTTCCTTCATCCTGTCAAGAAGCTTCATATAGAATACATCCTAGTTTGTTCCAGTGCCGGACTTGTCTTTCATCCTTAACAGGAATTCAAACGTTGTGGAGATTCTACTTGGTTTTTCTATGTCTCAGATGTTTTAAAATTGAAACAAATTTTGTTGATTTAGTTTAATTTATATTGCTTTTAGTTGGGGAGATCTTGTAACTTAAGTTGGTTAAAAGGCTACACTTCTGGTATTTATTTTCAGTGAAACAAATAAAGCTATGGATGTATGAGGTTTATCATATCATGAGTCGTAAGCTTTTTTTGAGCTACGTTTCGAGAGATCTCTCTCCCATCGTCAGCCTACTACAAATGAAGTTGTTGAACTATTTATACCCCAATCTATAGAAGTCATTTGTGTAATGGGTCGAAATGTCTTTGGAGGTGGTGCGAAAAAAATTCTTTTGTTCTGTTCCATTTTTAGTGCTGGGAGCCCAATTACTGGAAGAGTGGAAGATATGTCTTTTGTGTGATTGCTGTGTTGAAGAGTGAATGGTTTCTTTTGTTTTCCTGGTTATATTGTTGGTCTTCTTGTCTATAATTTCTTGTTTTGCCAATCGAATGTGGATTATTTTTCCAGCAGTGCTCAGCTATATCATGACGTTTGGTGTCACCCGTTTCTGCAGCTCTTCTATGTTCTTGTTTTCTCTGGCCTAAAGATCTTTTGGATTCGCCGATGAAGCTATAAAGGTGGTTTAATATCCTGGTGGAAATTTCCTTGGTGGCCACAAATGACTGAACTATTGTTGATAGTCAGAATCAGTCTGTTTTAACATTACATTTGATATATAAATTGTTACTGATAATTCGTACTGATTAAATTTATCTTTGTAGGCAGTTTTGGAAATTTCCAGCGGTCAATATCTCAATCCTTCAATTTCTATCGTCAATGTTTTTGGAGATGGCACAGGAGTTCTTCGTGTGCAGAGCAAGCAGTGGTTTTTCATAGAGTTTAGGACGTACGCCACCCGAAAATCTTTGTTACAAGTCAATTTTGATGTCAGTGAAGATGGAAAGTTATTTTTATCAACTGATGTCACATTTTTTGGAATCCGATCACCGACAATTCGAACCCAAGGAACAGTTTTTGGTGCGATGAACTTTACACTTGGAAGCGGGCGACTTATGTCAGTTGGAAACAAGGCTAAATTTTTGACTCATAAACAGCGTGATCAAGATAATGTAACTACTCCGTCTTTGAATTTTGAAATGTTTTTACTTCAAGCGAGTGGCAAAGTGCAATTTGATAGCAATGGAACGATAAATGTTTCAACACTTATCCTCGATTTTGATTCCAGTATTAGAGGGAAGGTAAGTGTTTTGTATTGTTTCGTATGTTCAGACATCCGTGTAAGAGCCAACCACGTATTAAGGGCTCTAGGAAGATCTTGCCATCCATTCAAAAGGATTGTGTACCTAGCACACAAAAAAGCTTAGTAGTATATGAATTTTTGTGCCGATGTGAAGCTCGGTATGTAGGTCGCACTTCTCAAAGATTGGGTGACAGGATCAAACATGTTCCAGCCACTGTACGCTAAGCATCAATTCCTTCTAGAGAACAGCCATCTCGCGCTTGCAAAGCGAAAATGACTGCCAAAACGTGCGATTGTGCCATAGGCCAACATTTACTAGAAAATTGAGAATGCGCCAAAATGTATAAGAACGAGAGTTTTCGGATAATTGTCACAGCTAGATCGTCTCTTCATTTAAGTGTATTGGAGTCTGTCTATATTAAAACAAGAAAACCAGTGCTCTGTAGGCGGAAAGAGTTCTTTTTTTCACTTGGACTGTTCAAATAATGTTTTGTTTCTTCATTTTCACTTTCTGTGTTTCCTTTCTGGTTTTTGATTGGCTAGTTCTATACATGTTTCAGATAAAATTGGTTGCCATATACATGTACTTTCCTTTCTGACGTTTCATACTCTGAAGAATGTCAGACTAAAGAAGCTTTTAAGTATGATTTTAGGGCAATGTTGCAAATTGACAAGGCGATAATAAAACTTTCGATGTGTACGAGAAACTTGTCCGCAAGGATGCACGAGTTTGAAGTTGCATGAGTAAACGTCCATGCCTTTAACCTAAACCGTTTAGGTTGACTTGTCAAACGTGACAAATGCCCTTAAGTAAACGGTCTGCTTGTTAAACGTGACTAATAGATTTTGATAAGAATATACAGCTTATAGCTAATACTTCTAAGTATATACATCACCAAGACTCGTTTTGAAGATCATGGTGCACCGAGGCCAGCCAAGTTATAGCTTGCTTCTTTTCTTGAATGACCAGTATTTAAGTTAGTATTGCAACAGCTTGTGTCTTGTAGTCCAAAAGAAAGCATTGGCACACGAGAGAAATCTTGTATATAACAACATAAAAACGGTTTGTTGCTGGAAAGTAGCATACTGGTTGCTTTGTACGCCCGCTTGGCATTTCCATTTTTGAAATTGGCCTTGTAAGGGCGTACCAAAATGTCTTCTCGACGTTTCTCCAAACGTCCTTAGGATGGCTTGGAAAGAGAAGGGATTAAGAAACTGATTATAGGTGACGGCAGTTAGATACGTGTACGGCAACTGTGGACGACATTGTGACCTTTCCGAGCAAAGGGGAGAACTGTATTTCGTGGTTAGCTGAAAGACTAGTGCTGAACGCATATCATTATCTAATACTTGGAGATTTTTCGTTAGAATCTTAGAGCAAAACGGCCGGCACAGAGGCGTTCTGGAGCATTACCATACGTCGCATGTAGTTTATAACTGCATTATGTTCGTGACCTACCTTATCTGGGAAATATATTCGCTGAAATCTGTTAACGGCTTCATTCGTTATAAACTGTGTCCTTTACTTATGTCTTCAATCTAAGATTTCACTTTGATTTTGAGTGTGTTTTTGAGTCAATTAAAGTTTAGGTGGTGATAATTAAAAGATATTACTTGCTACGTGGTCAGAAAATGTGATCTTAGATTAGATACTTGACGCCTGTGATAAGTACAAACTTTAGGAAAATAATAATATTGTGTTTGCATTGCATGAAGAGAGGAAGGGACTGACGAAAACTGTTGACGATTTCAGGAATTGCAAAGAACTGTCTAGCAAAGCTCAGGCAGAATTGCGCTGTTTAGTATTATACATTAAGGCTAACAGTCAGCATATCGTACAAGATAATGGCTATGAATAGAAAGTTAGTTTAACACCACGAAGTTGTTTTGAGTGTTTCGTGGAAGCCAATTTGTTAAAATTACAATGGTGCCATATGTGTAAGGTACCAGATCTTATAGTAGTGAGGAGAATCACATTTACACCAATAGAATTATTAATGAACTGTGATTGGTCATGTACAAGTCAGTAGTGGACTATGGTAGGGCTAGTGACACGTCATCTTATAATTAGTAATTTACCGCCCCTTTGCAAAAGTTTTTGCCCTACATAATGCTGAGTCATTTTTTCTGTTAAGAGCTGTTAACTTACAACTTCTACTTTATTGATCACATTTGTACTTTCTGGTATCATGTGCTATTCTGAGAAGATAAGGTATAGTAAGACAGTTGATTGCTTTGAGGTTTTTTCATCAGACAGGTATGCCTAAACGTAAAATTAGTACCGTGGTGCTCCAGTAGACGTCAAGGCAGATGAAACAGTTTCATTTTACTCTATAATATGTTTATGTGTGTTGTTGCGTTGTGTCACATGTGTTTTTATACACATGTCAATGAAATGACTTCCTCTTAATTATACCCAGGATATCTCCATTACTGCTTCGAACATGACTTTAGAAGGCGGGGCATCATTATCTGTGACTGGTGGGGGATTTCAGGCTGAGCATGGACCTGGCGGAAACAAGAATGGAGGCGGAGCTAGTCATGGTGGCTATGGAGGGAGAAATAATAGTAGTAAACCCTATGGTTCCTATTATTCACCCGCGGAATTTGGATCAGGAGGGGGGCATGGTAGCCCTGGTGGCACTGGTGGTGCTGCTGGAGGAGGACGGATAAAGGTACAACTAAGTATATTGATTAAGTGATAATTTTTTGCCTTGTTTGGAAATATTTGGCATCACGTTTTAAATGCAATAATAGATGTACGGCCCTTTTACTTGGTTTTGATGATGATGGCACTATGTTAGATGAATCAAGTTAGTAGAACAAAATACGGAGTCGAAATAGCTTATCTAGAATAACTGTTTTATGGTGGCGCTTGACAAATCTGTTGAGTAGGGCACATTGACGTTTTTGAGGAAATATAAAAAGACTGAAAGGAAATAAATTAGCAACCTCGTCAATTTATGAACCGAGCGACTTATATGACTATTTAGGGCTCTGAATACATTTTTATATCAATGACTGCTACTAGCACATGTTGTATCACCCATTTTACAACACAAACATAGATGACCTATTCTCAGACAAATCAAGACAAATCACCAATTTTGCCGTTTCAGCAAGAATTCCCGTTACAACACAACACACAAAATATTTCTTTGATCAATCTGGCAGGAAAATGAAACTAAAAAACTGGGCATAAACATCGTAATGAAAATTACCAGGTCAAGGTGGATTATTCAGTCTAAACAATTTCTGACTGGTGATGTCTGTTTCCCATCTAGCAGTCTAAGCTGGGCATAAACTCCTCCAAACCAGCGCATCGCCGATTCCAGCTAAAGTTGTTGTTCAAACTTCTTTCTGGTGGAAAATTTAACTGGACATGTGAAAATGTCTTTTTCAGCTTCTTATTAAGTAAAACAAAAAAAGGAATAGCATTAATGAATAAACCATGTTGTTGCCAAATGTTTGACTTTGAACAAAATAAACTTCTAGTGAAGCTCAGAAATCTCTCTCCCCAGAATAGACGAACAGATTTCAAAATCATTTTATGAAATAAGTCGAGCAAAACTTCAGCGTAAACTAATATGTGCTTCTGAACTTTTATCAGGTACCTATGATCTTGTGCTGCACGTATCTGCAGTAAGAATATTTCATTAGTTTATCTAAACATGAAACCCGTAGGCAAATCTCCTGTCTAGTCTCTTTTCTACGATCTTTGTTTGCTGCACTTTCAACGTTGGCGCCCATGTCTCACGACAAAGGAGTTTCAGCCAATCAATTGGCAGCACTATACAATGGCTATTGTAACGAGACATCAAGTTTTATCATTCTTCAGAGTTGCTCCGAACGATGAGGCAGTTAGTTGCCGTAAACCAATCACTAAGAAGCATGGGATTGAGTGAAGAATTCAAAATGATGAAACGATTGGCTAGAACGTTTGTCATTTGGGGAATGCCTTTCCAAGAAATGAAAATCTGAACTCCCAAATTCCACAATTTGCTTTTAATGTTCAATCAATAATCAATTTAATAGACACTATGACAAATGGTGGGTGGATTTTATATTTCTTGAAATTATCAGTTAGAGCGGAAGTGACTTGACTTTGGATGACGCAAACTGTTTAAATCTTAAACATGAATGATCTCTTAAATAAAAAGTACTTCCTGCCCCTTTGGACGCACCGGCACTGAATGCTTGCTGTTTCTATTCATAATGAACGAAACATGAACCAGCCATTGTATGAGATGGAAATATATGTTTGCAACCAGTTTTGCAAGAAACATTTATGACACGACCAACATAAGATATTAAATTACTGTGAATATGTGTTTACTGTTTGAAGACAATTGCAAAAGTAGGACTGCAGGTCTTTTTGAACATTGCGGAAAGGTTTTGCCTCTTTGAAAGGGGAAGGGCTTCTTGAGTACACGGATTTGAAAATACATTATTACCTCGTTAGAGTTTAGGAGCTATAACCTTCCACCTCCCTCGGTATCTTCGCCCATGTCTGAATGATATTGCTAGCTGAAGGCTTGACCGCTATGGATTTCCTTAAACCAATTTTGTTATCACTTATCGAATATAGTACCATTTCCAATTAACCTGCTCAGCTCAGAAGAAAAGGCTCAGAATTGCAGTGGTGAACCCCATGGTCGAAGCTTCGGTGGCTACAATCATAACTGGTGTGGCCAACAAACAACCGTGGTAAAGATATCACTCTTAAAACAAATTTTATTTGCACTGAAAATTTCTTTGGCTTTTCTTTTTCTTTGCGACTTAATTTTGTTCTGTCCCTTCAGGTTAGAGTTCAATATTCCGCAGTAATAGATGGAGAGATTACTGCGCGTGGTGATCACGCACTTGCCTTAAACGCTGGTGGTGGCAGTGGTGGGTCAGTGTTGTTTCATACCAATAATTTACATGGATATGGCAAGTTTGACGCATCTGGAGGGAACGGGATGGAAAATGGCTGCGGTGGCTCTGGAGGGCGTATTGCTGTATTTGTGGATACTATACAGGATTACAAAGGTATGCCAAGGAAGTAAACACAAAGTATTCAACGTAATAACACAATCGCTGCACATACACATGAAATATCACACTAGTAGACTATTCAACTAGTCCTGATTTCTCAAAAGTATTATAAAGAAAGATCTGTCTGCTAATAATACTTTTGAGAAATCGAGGCAAGTTGAATAGTCTGTAAATCGAGGCAAGTTGAATAGTCTGTAAATCGAGGCAAGTTGAATAGTCTGTAAGTCGTTGCCCTTTATGCCAATCTCTCGTAGTCAAAGGCTCATGCAGTGGGAAAGAGGGTCCGTATCCTTCCCCTTTAATAATATTTTTTTGAATATCAGTTGAAATATGTTTGTTACTAATAGGTTATAGGGCTTAATTACAAACCTTTCACTAATCAAACAGCCTCGGGCTTCCTTAAATTTCCTATAATGCATAAGCCAGTAGCACGGGCACTTGCAGCTTCTATAAGCTATTTTTCTTGTCTCGGCTCAATCATTTGCTGCCTAAGGACTCCGTGTTGTATATTCTTACTAGAGGCAATACTTTAAAGTAGCAGCTGGCTAAATCAGCTGTATTAGGACTCGGCATTTATTTGTTTGATCTGTCTGATAGTGCACTATCAACGTACATGGTCGTATCTTAAAACGCTCTTGAATTACAACTTTCGGATTTCTTGCTTGACACCGTATTGTAATGCGTATTTACACAATGCAGCAAGTTCACTTGTTTCTCACGAAATTGTACTTGCTTTAATTTCAGGCATTTTTACAGCACTAGGTGGAAGCGGTACTATTTCTGGTGCCTGTGGAACAGTATTCGTGGCAGATAATGGTAATTTCTCTAATAATCGACCGCGGGTGATCGATGCTAAAAACGTCAGTCTTTGGGCATACAGATCAAGACGATTATATCTTGACGGCGGTAATAAGGTTAAAGATCTCGCAACACAAATTGCGGACGACTCCTATTACTATGAATTTGATGAACTCCATGTGAGAGGTCATGTTGTGATTCAGTTTGATGGTTTTAGTGCCAGACTCATTGTACATAAATTTGAAGGTGATCGTACAGGTTTACTTGACATTCGGCAAAATCAAAGTGTGTTTGTAGAAGTTGTTGAGTCTTCTCGAGGGTTCACAGTAGCTCCAGTTAGTTACAGAACGGCATCGAACACTTTCGTTGAATTTCCTGCTAGACTGACCTTGCTAGGCACGAGATGCATGCTCAATGGCACTATTACAGGGATTGAGGAACTAACAGTTGCAAATGGTGCACAGGTTATAGTGGGTGCATCTGCAAAGACAGCAAAACGAGAGAACGGAATAATAGTCGACTTGTCTGCCGCTGGAAACATTACAGTAAATGAAATACGGGTTCACCGAGGGGCAATTTTGGACTTTTCAAATATTCCAAGGACGACGGAATTTACTGCTGGGGTTGTGCAAGTGAAGTATGAAGGGACGATTAAACTACGTAATAGTGTTTTAGTTTCGTATTTTATGACAGTTGAAAATAGAGGCAGGATTTTCTCAGATTATGTTGGTAACATGACCGAAGCTGGACAAGGACATGGATCTTTCCTAAATGGAAGTGGTACTGGGGCAGGCCATGGGGGTGAAGGTGGCTGCTTTTCTAATGGCTTAAAGGGTGGCTTTGCCTATGGGTCATTATTTAGACCTTTTCACATCGGAAGTGTCGGCGGTGGTCCTGGAGGTGGTAAGGGAGGGGGTAAAGTATGGTTAAAAGTAGGCAAAAAACTGCTATTAGATGGAATTGTTTCGGTTAAAGGTGGTGATGCCGTTGCAGCAAGCTCGGGTGGTGGTAGTGGTGGGAGCATCTTGGTCGATACTTTCAATATGTCCGGTCATGGTGTAATGGATATTTCCGGGGGAAATGGAATTCGGGGCGGTTGTGGTGGTGCAGGAGGAAGAATCGCAGTTCATGCGAAGTTCCGTTTTGCTTTCGGTGGGAGTTATAATACTCTTGGTGGTAGCGGAATCACCTTCGGTGCATCTGGGTCCGTATACGTCGAGGAAACTAACCGCGGACCCCAGTACTCGCATCTGAAATACAATAAAGCTTCGAACAGAACCGAATTCAAGGCTACCAATCGGTACTTGTTCTTAGATAACGGAAACAGGAGGATTCCTGGATCAACTGTTTTAATTGACAACAAGCTGAGCATGTGGGAATTTGAAGAAGTGCATCTAATAAGACATGCAAATGTGCGAGTGCATCAGCCTGGTTTCTCTAAGAATGTGACGATCATTGTTCATAGATTCATTGGGGACCAGACAGGTCTAGTCACTGTAAAACACCATCAACATCTATTTGTCGAGGTTCTCGAGTCTACGACAAACTTAACAACAGCTCCTTGTAGCTTTAATGTTGGTGAAGGAGCAGAGGTTATATTTCCTAGTGAAGTTCATTTTCGCGGCACTAGAACTGTGATAAAAGGACGCATCACTGGTATTCACGACCTTGTAGTGGCTAGATTTGGTGATGTGGAATTTCATTCCACTGCCGAAACTGCAAAGCTCGAAAATCGTAATTATTTGTACATAACAAACATGGGAAATTTTACCTTTGGTCAGATTGTCGTGCGCAGAGGATCAAAGATTACATTTAGTCGAGTTACAAATTTGCTCCATCTGAGCTGTACCTTACTTGAAGTTAAATTTGGTGGTAAGATTTCAGTCAACAATGGTGGGATATATTCATCAGTTGCAAAATTAGAAGATGGTGGGGTAATTACACTTGATAGTCGTGGGTATAGTAGTGGGAGCGGACCAGGTGCCGGAGCAACTATTGACGGTGTAGGTTTTGGAGCCGGTCATGGAGGAGAAGGGAGCTCTAAAAATGGTACTGCTTTAGGGACAGCATACGACTCGGTATACCGGCCCACACTTTCTGGATCTGGTGGAGGGCAAGGCACCGGAAAAGGGGGTTCTGGAGGTGGCACTCTTCTCTGGGTCGTGAGCCAACATTTAGAACTTAATGGGCTACTGACTGCTAAGGGAGGTGCTGGTAAGGGGTTAAACAGTGGGGGTGGCAGTGGAGGTAGCATTTTTATCAAAACCACAAATATAACTGGTCACGGTGAAATAAGCGTTATTGGTGGACAGGGTGAAGGGATAGGGGGATGTGGAGCTGGAGGTAGAATAGCAGTCCATTGCCGGTGGAAGTATAGCTTTGGTGGTCACTATAAGAATCGTGGTGCCCAGAGTTCAAGTGGACAAAGAGAGTTAGGTGCTGCTGCAGGCACTGCCTATATTGAAGAAAATTACCGCCCCTTACAATACCGAAGTTTGAAATACTGGAAAGGAAACAAGACTCAGACATATTTTCGTGTAGACCATACTTACGCCAAGGTTGATAATGAAGGATTTATTGTGCCGGGAGCTACAATTATTATGGAGGAAAGTCAGAATGTGTTCGAATTTGACGAGTTGGAACTTACAGGATATTCTAGGCTACTCATCTACCCGTCACACAATAACAGCATCAATGTAACCATTCACAAATTTATAGGTGACAAAACTGGACAATTTCACCTCTTGAAGAGACAAAAGGTATTTGTAGAAGTGACGGAGTCAGTGAAAAATATTACTGAAGCCCCATGTAGTTTCAGAATTGACAAGGGATCGGAAATTGTGTTTCCGAGTGAGGTCCATTTGTATGGTACGCGTACTGTTATCCAGGGGTTAGTTACCGGTGTCGAAGATCTTTCGGTAGCACGCGGAGCAAACGTAGAATTCTATTCTTCATCACAGACCGCCAGGATTGCTGGTGGTTTGTATGTCTTCCTATCGAATCCAGGAAATGTGTCGTTCGCAAGGATACAAATTAAACGTGGAGGAAGGCTGGAATTTAGAAAAGTTTACATGGAATTGCTTATACGTGTAAATGAATTGAAGATTACCAGTCAAGGAAAACTTTATATTAACCACGGTACTATAGAATCTACATATGCTATACTTCATAACGAGGGATTGGTTAGTGCTGATGTAACTGGTGAAGGGAGTGAAATGGGTAAAGGGAGAGGACGAACGATTACCGTAGGAGGGGACATTTTTGGCACAGGAGCTGGTCACGGTGGTGAAGGTGCCTTAAAAAATGGCGGGAAAGCGTACGGCTCCGTTTTTAAGCCCGATTCTCTTGGTAGTGGCGGTGGTAACGGTGAAGGACTGGGTGGATATGGTGGTGGCCGTATTACGTGGATAGTTAGTCAATATATGGAGTTGAATGGAATTTTGTCTGCGAAAGGTGGAAACGGTAGGGGAATTAACGCAGGAGGAGGTAGTGGAGGTAGTATATCGATATACACCACAAATATTACAGGCCATGGTGTGATTGATATAACAGGAGGAGATGGAACTGCAAAAGGTGGGTCGGGAAGTGGTGGTAGAGTGGCAATCCATTGTAGGTGGAAGTACGGATTTTCAGGTCAGTTTAAAACGCGCGGTGGTAATGGAAGTGATGCTAAGGCGCCCGCTGGAACTGTTTATAAGGAGGAAAGTATGCGAGGTCTCCAATATAGAACTTTAAAGTATGACACTGGGGTAAACAATACATTTTTTAAGGTGGATCACAAAATGTTATTTGTTGATAATGAAGGCCTCCGTGTTGATAAGGCAACGGTTTTAATGGAGGAAGGAACTGCCAAGTATGAATTCGATGAACTGGAGTTGACCGGATACTCGCGCTTACTTGTATACCATCCGAATATAACTTTGATCGAGGTGATTGTCCATCGATTCCTTGGAGATTTAACGGGACAACTTCACGTTAGAAACAACCAGACGGTGTATGTGGAATATGCTGAAAATCGGAGTAATCGGACTGAGGCGCCTTGCAGTTATTTAGTCGATTATGGTGGGGAAGTGGTGTTACCATCAGAATTTCATGTTCATGGTGTTCGAACTTTGATACATGGGCAACTAACTGGAGTTCATAGCTTATTCATCGAAGAAAGAGCGTCCGTGGTTATTTCTGAAAGTGCGAGTACCGCTATCGTAGAAAATGGAACCAAGATTCATTTTTCTGGGCGCGGTAATTTCTCAGTCTCTAATCTTGTCATTAAAAACGGAGGCCAGCTCAAACTCCTACGAAAAGACGACGCGACTGTGAGCGTGGAATCCAGCAAACTGGAAATCAAGTACGGCGGGAAAATCTTAATGAATCACGCTATGCTTTACTCATCCTATGGAGATTTAGAAACTCGTGGAGTTATCGATCTGGTTGGTGCGTCTGTGGTGAAAGGACAGGGTCAGGGTGGCATTGCGTCTAGTGGATGTGGAGTCGGTGGTGGCTATGGAGGATTTGGAGGTGGTTCAAACAACGGTTCTTACGGGGGTGTCCCGTATGGTTCTGTGTCAAAACCAACTAAGTCCGGCAGTTCCGGAGGAAGACGTGGTGGGCGTGGTAAGTAGTTTGCCTGTCTTTTTTGCTAAACTCTTGAAAATAGTTACACGACTTGGAGTTGAGCACTTATTATCAACGCTTAAATGCGGTCTGTCTTGTCGTTCAGTACCATTTAGAAGGCTTGGAAAAAGCTTGCCTTGGAATGGCAGTGCTGGTGATTCCTTCAGGGTTTCTTCCTATGTACAAAATATGATGGTTTTAGACATTGCAGCTTGCTTCAAACATTTGCATGTAGGCAATACGTCAAAAGTCAAGTTTTTCCCACACCGTTGGTTTATGGGACGGCTTCCATCTCCTTATCCTTTGGGACACACAGCTGTGCAAACACTGAGTGAATGCTATAGTAGGGGCGGGCCCATCGTTAGAACTATGTGTCTAACTTGAATAAGTACTGAATGCTGAGCGGAATGCTAAGCATTTCGTACAATTTTTAATGTCTTTCATCTGTCCCTGTCATAACCCGCCGCGTGCAAAGCCAGGACTCTAGTAGCAGCTGTTGCTGCAGAATTTTGGGACGTCATTGCAAGTAAGCATAGAAGACCAACATAAGTAAGACAGATGATGTTGAAACCAGCATATGCGGCACCGGAATTTTACTAGATCTTTAACTTAATAACCAATGACATCAAATTTAAACTGCCAGGCTTTGCCAAAAGCGAAATAGGCTATCTTGTAGGAAGTTGCCAGTTTGTTATGACTTATTAGTTTTACTGGGATATTAATTTTAAATTACCTTGCGCATAAACGAGAAGAAAAATTTCATTAGGAACCTTACCCTGTGTGTTTTTGAAATTTTGCAAATAGTGATCTGGTGCTCATCAAAGTTGCTAGAACAGAATTCAACAAAGCAATGTTTAAGTGACTGACTCATTTACTCCTACATTGCAGACAAACGACAATTATCATTTCGTTTAACTAAGTTGAAAGAGGATGGAGCCCTTGCGCGGCTAATCTTTTGCCGAAGTGTCCACCGGCCTTTCCAGAAAATGCCGCTATATGATACCAAGGAGTTTATGTACTTTATAACAAATGCATTCCTCTGCTCACACAAGAAGTACGAGTTGACTGTGACTGCAAGCGTAATCTCGTGCATGATCGATACCTTTAAAATGAACTCTATCTCCTTACCTCATCTTTTAGGCGGAGGAAGTCTGTTTTGGAGTGTCAGCATTCATTTACACCTTGATGGATTACTCGTCGCTTCAGGTCAAGATTCACCGATGTCCGCTGCTGGTGCTGGAAGTGGTGGTAGTATTTTAATAGAAACTACAAATATGACAGGTAATGCCCAGAAAATACTTAATGACAATCACCAGTACTGACATTGGAATACTTCACTTTTGAACAACGACGTCCAAATAGTTCAGTCAAGAACATATGCTCACAAGGCAGATGTTTTTGTTCCTCTGCTGAGGTCAAGATTTCTTATTCCGGACTTTCGATTTCTCTTTTATTTCTGCACTAATAAAATATAAAAAATCTCGGTGCCAATCAGTCATAGCTTCGTCGGGTGTTCGCAGTAAAATGAATTGGCAGTGATTTGCAGCTGGACGTTGACAGGCAATGCATTGTGCAATGTCACACCGATGAATGACGAAGCAACCTGTTAAACAGACACACGAACAAAGCACCAATGGACGATTTACTTAAGAAAGCCGGTGACGTACATACATATTAATGGCATTCCGATGAGTAACACATCTAATGAGGCACCGATGAGTAACGCACCTACGAGCAATGCACCTACGATTAACAGACCTACGCGTAACGCACTTACGCGTAACGCACTTACGAGTAACGCACATGCCACTGATTTCCGACGAGGAACACATCGTCGAATCGCCCACCGATGTGTAACGCACCTGCGAGTAGCGCACCTACCAGTAACTCACCTGTGAGAAACCTGCCCGCGAGTAACGGACATACCACTGATTTTCCGACGAGGAACAGATCATAGAGTGGCCAACCGATGAGTAACGCACCTGCGAGTAGCGCACCTACGAATAACAAACCTGGGAGAAACCTACTTGCGAGTATCGCACATACTACTAACATTCCGGCATGGACACACAACGCACCGAAGAGTGAGGTAGCTACTGCGGTCATTTCGTATGATGTTAGGTTATTAGTTGGTTTTATCAAACTCAAAATCATTGCTCATATTTTTGTTGTCAGGTCATGGAGAAATCAACGTAAATGGAGGTAACTCGGTCTCTTGTGGAGGTGGAGGTGCTGGTGGCCGCCTTGCTATTCATGCACGACACAGGATTGATTTTAGTGGTAAATTAAAGTCAGTCGGTGGTGACAGCAAGAACTCAGTTGGAGCCCCTGGTACCTCATATCTTTACCAAAGTAGACGTGGGCCAAAATATCGAGAAGTCAAATATAATGTAACTTCACATCGCTTAAGCTATAAACCAGAAGATACCAAACTCGTAGTTAACAATGAAGGTAGAAAAAACGCGCCTTTCGCTATGGTGATGGAAGGACAGAGAGCCTTTTTTGAATTCGATGAAGTGTCTGTTGAAGGGAAGGCGACTGTCATATTTTATAATCCCTCTCGACAACATCAAGTAATTGTTCATATCAAAGAGCTGACAGGGGATAAAACGGGAAGTGTCAGAATGGAAAACTGGCAACGATTGTATATTCACATTGTAGAGTCCACTCACACATACCTTGATGCTCCTTGTGGTTTCTATATCAGTGATTTTGCGGAAGTTGTTCTTCCAACCGAAGTAGTTTTAAGAGCAGAATGGACTACGCTAAGAGGAAAACTGACCGGGATACGTACACTTGTTGTAGAACGTGATGGCAATTTGGTATTAGAAGGGAACTCTTATACGAATGGTAGTGCAGAGACTTTAAGTATTCCTGATTTCACTGTGGCAAACAAGGGAAAAGTTCACTTTGCGACAGGCGCTTCTGCAATAAGACTTGTGAGTGGAAGTTTCACCATTAAAAATGGTATGTTGACGTTAATAATTTTGTATTTTGTTGTATTGGAGCGACACTTACTTAAAATAAGTTTGAATTGTGCGATACTAAAATGTTGTCAATAGCTACTTTTACGGGATTGTGAAGGCTTTGTTATGTGTGCTGGTCCGAGAACAGGACTATGTTTGACAGTATGTGGATCAACTTGCGTTTGTTAGACTTAGAAGTAGTACAGTGTTAAAAACGGATATTGAGTTATAGCAACTTACAACCGGAACGTTGGGCCACGATATCACGCCCGAAAAGTTAATACCTCTTATAAAATTTAAATGTTGGGATAACTCGAATGCAAGTTTTTGTATTCAATTAATTCAGTTTGGCTTAAGTTAAGATGCCTGGCCAATATGCAAATATTTTTTCATTGCCTGGCAGCAGTAAAGAGTAACGCCGAGATAGCACATGGATTTTGCACATTGGAATATAAGCATGCGAGAAAATGGAGACATTTTCCAGGTGTGAGAGCAAGATTCATCACGGAATAAATCAAGGATTTCTCTAAATGCAGATAGTTGTCAATGCATTCGCTAAGTCGTTTCAAACAACTCAATCCTACTTGCTTCGAAAAAAAACTAAACTTTATGTAGTTTAAACTTCAAATGTTTTACGGTTAATATCTAGTCGATTAACTCTTGCTATATGCATCACCCTACCAGGCTTTATCTAGGTCGGGTACCAATTCGCTCCGAGTTAGAGCCTTGCCTCCGACCATGGCAGTTCATGACGGCCTTATGTCTCGTGTGTCTGACTAACGCCGCAGCACATTAAAATACTTAACAGCGTTTACCCTCAATTTCAGAAATTTTCTGTTCAGTGTTAGTGTTTATGTTTGCTTAAATTATATCTAATGGCGAATTATATTGATAAAGTGCCCTTATATATCTCATAAGTGCGGAATTAAGTTGCCTATTGAATTGTATGTTTGCTTACCTTACGCACGCCGAAACTATTTAAGGATCCTGTGTGAAATTGCACATGAAACTGACGTCGCTACCATATTGTTTCTTCTTTCATCGGTATGTTTTCCAGGAGGACTTGTGCGAGTGTCTAGCAGAAAGCTGTTATTAAACTCGTCACTACTGTCAATGGAACCGGGAGCATTGCTTGATGCAAGTGGTGCTGGTTTTTCTCATGGAACAGGCCCTGGTAGAGGCCAATCATCAGTTGGTGGAAGTTATGCATCTGTGGGTGGTCATAATCGGGCCAGCTCAATTTATGGATCCTTTTCTGGGGACGTCTATCCTGGAAGTGGTGGTGGAGGAAGTGCAGGAGGGGGCTGTATAGAAATCCGCGTTGGAAATACAGCAAGAATTGGTGGAAAATTGGAGGCAAATGGAATGACAGCGAGTGCAAATCTTGGAGCTGGTAGCGGAGGTGGTATTTTATTACAAGCCTCTATTCTGAAAGGAAACGGAATTATTTCTGCTTCTGGAGGTAAGAACATTCTTCTAATTGTGAATCTACTGTTAAGTTAATCTGTCTATGAAAAATATGTCAAAGAAAAATCACCTTGTGTTTGTTTGGTGTTTAGATTACCCATTCCACTCTTTTCATACGTAGAATATTCAAAATATGTTAATTAGTAAGGTTAGTAGTAATATTAATTATGCGAAAGATAAAAGAAAGGATAATTTAGTGCCGGCATTCGAATCAAAGTCTATATTGCCCTATAAAATAAAATAAAATAAAATATGCGACGCACAGAATGTAGTATTTCGCCTTGAAAATTTGCGACATTGCACTAAAACACGTAGTTAAGAGCTTTTTTTGGTCTGACACCTCTTCAGAGTATAAATCGTCAGAAAAGAGGGAATGTCAAAAAGGTTCTTCAAATGGAGTATTTAGGTTTATTCGCTATATACTATGGCAACGTAAAACCGAAAATTGGCTGTAGACTGTACATGGAGAAAAGGGAAGGGGAAAAGGAAAGCAGATTTTATTTAGCACTTGCAGGATCAAGATATTCTTGTCCTGTTTTCTCGTTATAACTGTCAGCGTTGTGTTACCTGCAATCGTTGTGAGACTACATTAATTGGGAGACTACATTAATTTTTCGCCCCTTCCCTCCTACAAAGCAATGTTGTTGTGCGAATTGGAAGGAAGATAAAGGTAAATGATGATTTCATAACAACATTGCTTTGTACGGGAGAGGGGCATGAGAACTATTGTCCTTTTATTGAAATATAGAAGAGTTAACTTAAGAATCAGCGAAAACTTGTGTCACTGGAATATATTTTCTGAACGATTGTTGCTTAAGGTTTTTATACGGTCAATTTCTTTGTCTTCCAATCCGGAATTTCAAATTTTTAAGACCCCCAAAATAAAATGTTTAGGTTAGTCCGGCGTTGCTTTCGGAAGGTTTGTGAACGGTAGAAAATGTAAAAATGCAAAGATTAATGCAGAAAAACACTATTTTATTGTTGACAAACAGGTTCTACTAGTGGCAATATTGGGGGTGGAGGCTCTGGTGGACGGGTTGTCGCTGCTGTTGAAAGTATGGCTCTGTTTGATGGCCATGTTGAAGCACTTGGAGGATCAGGTGCTGTTCATGGTGGTCCTGGGACAGTCTTCATGGAAACAGGAAAATTTGGTACTATTAAAAGGAAATTGAAAATCGATAATTTAAATCGTGGAGAGAACTACATCCTCACATTACAAGACACAGTGGTCAATCTTGACGAACTAGAACTTGAACGCACGTCAGCAGTTTCCTTTCCTGTGGTATGTTGTTCAGAACTATTTTAATCTCTTGGCACAAACGTAATGTTGACAGGTGCGATGCCACCTTAGCGGTTTTATTTTATTTTTTAGCATGGTTGCAACCAGTTACCAGGAATATTTATCTTCCTTCGAAATTATACCGATGTAACGAAAATTTTCATGACTGCTGTGCTTACGTCTTGGTACATTTATAGAACGTGTCATAGTTCGTGACTACTACGATTGCCAATTCTTTTTCGTCTTCTTCTTCTACTACTACTACTACTACTACTACTACTACTACTACTACTACTACTACTACTACTACTACTACTAC
>JANTCA010002956.1:0-11047 GCA_024741275.1 Chironex yamaguchii | reverse complement strand
AATCTAACATGACAATTGCCTCATCCTCAGAAAGATTTTCTTTGAAATCACTGGGATAACGAGATTGGGCTTTTGCTATGAAGTGATTCTGACAGAGGCTATCAATTGAACTACAAGCTGTTTAAATGAAGTCTTGTACAAATGTTGTTAAATACAATGTGGCTGTTCTATCAGTGTGCACACATTGTTTGTATGTCACTAAATCATCTGGATCAAAGTCATGCTGATGAAATTGGTCTGTCCAATGCTGCTCTAATTAATCCTTGCCAGGACAATGTTCGAGCAATTGCAGCATACATTCAAGGTTATTTATAGAACAGACTAAGTTTTCAAGCAAGTTTTTGTAGTTTTGATTTTCTAAAATTGCAGCGGCAATACTTTTAACCATTTTGGTGCTGTTCACGAACACATACAGAATGGATGCCAGATGATGTATCTGGAACACACTATTTGGGTCCCAAGTCACAAATTTTGAAAATCCAATTTTATCTGTAAAATATTTACTCTTATACTGAACATAAAGTTCCAGCAGATTCAAAAGCAATAGCTATTTCTGTTTGTAAAACTTTTCACCATTCCCTGCTGATGATCATTTTGATGTTATTAATAATGATGCTGAATTACAGCCGGGAAAGTACGTTGCGTGCATTGATGACAAGGGTTGGTTTGTGGGCTGCATTGTTGACCGGTCAGATGAAAACTGTGATGTCTTTGTCAAATTCATGAATCATTCTAAAACTGGACTTCTCTCATTGCCTCATCCTGTACATCAGAATACCTGCTGGGTTCCATTTCAGAACATCATATGCATTTTGTATGCACCAGAGCTTCAGCGGCAGAGCGCAAGGTTTTATAAGCTTGCTGACCAAGACGCTGTATCAGTTTAGAAGAAGCTGCCTTCATTTGGGCTATGAAGTCAGTTTTATCTACATTTTTGGATAAGCTGACTTATTAAATTGTGGATTTCATCAAATCTATGTGCTCAGAGTAGAAATACCTCACATCTTCTCCATTTCAGACAAGGAAGTAGTTAAAACGCAAGCTGTCATGGGGATAAAAACGCCTACATTTCATAAAAGTATTTTCATATGAAAGAGGTGAGAAAATAATCTGATTTTGTGACCAAACGATAATCATATGTGTACAATTATGTAGGGAAAAAAAATGGCCTGGTTAAATGATTACGCTAGGATTTTGACTGTTAAAAATTGGTCTGAGATTGCATTTTTTCAGTCTGAGCTATTTTTGGAGCTCCTTTACTCCTAAATTATGATTTCAATATCGTCCAAAAACTTTCTACAGATAGTCATGTGCCTAAATAGAAGGAAGACAGCCCCTATAAACAGTTGTGATTTATTGTAGCATGACAGTTGCAGCCTGACAAATTGAAATTTTCATTTTGGCACAAACAAAACCACTACTTCGGAGGCCAATACTTCAAAAACTAGAAAAGGTAGGACTTTTCTGATGGCAGATCCTAAAATCCTGGGTGCTAAATACCCACTGTACCACTTTTCAAGCCCACAACTTATTTTCTTCCCAAGATATTGGCATCCAAATATGGCTGTTCTTAAACATGCGTTATCATTCGTGAAGGTCAAAAATGGAGTATATCACCCTATTTTGAAGAGCCACAGCACAAAAACCGTTTAGAATTTTGACAAAATATTTTGCACATGTTCATCAGATATGTTAAGGTACCAGTACAAATTTTTTCCGCCAAATCCGAGTCGGTCACTATGGGATATTTACACACTTTGGTTGAGTTCATATGGAATGACCCCATGATGAGTCTAATGTGGACAATATCAAGCATTCATTCCCTCGCTGCTTAAATAGTCACTATAAGTATAAAGAAATGGACGAAAAATCGCAATAAAACTGAAAACAAAAAAAAATGCGACGAAATAAAACCAGATTCCACAAAATGTACCATTTTATGCCAACGGTCCAAAGCTCACCTAATAAGGTTAGATCGCTCACAATCGATTACTCCCATTAAACGAAAAGGCCTCTATTTATAACCTAGATATACGGGATACAAGTGTAGAATCAAAACAAATGTGTTGGGACCATTACAATAGTGCTGCTGCAACATGCCTAGGTCACTTCATGTATAAGGTTTTCAATGTCATGAAAGTTTGTTTGAATGAATGAGCGTCGTCCAACCAGCTTCTTTATTATAATTGTCTAGCATTAGCAAAACTTTTCCTGGACCGTGTCGGGCCTGGACCCTTTCCCTTTGGACGGTACTGGTGATCACATAGATATAAAAGGACACCGAACAACTCTAAGTACAACTCTGATAGCATATGTAACACTACTGACAATGAATACACATATAGTTGACAGGACTATTATATGTCACGAAATGGGGACACATGGGAACCAAACTCAAAATGCATCCGTATGATTTGACCCCAGAAGGGCCCAAAATAATTACTACATAGACCCGAACAGCACTATATGGAAACATCTTTTTGTCCGAGCAGTAGCACGGGCATGGCAGCTAGTGAGTACTCAAAGGCTTTGAAATTTTAAACTCTCTAAAACACTCCTAAATTTCCGGAAGGGCGTGGCTATCATAATTTCTTTCCTCGCAATTTTCTCTTCGATAATGGGTGTCCCAAAAAACCAGTGATGGATCAGTCCCTGTAGTGCGCTTAATATAATATTGTGCTCTTTCCTACTCGTGTATGTGTAAAAATCGTAACTCGGGTTTTATAGGCACCAAAGAGAAAAACCTGGAGCAAAACGGGACCAAGCCTAGTGACAAAAATCTCAATACATGCCTCCTCTCCTCACTCCTGTTGCTGCCGTTGTTGATGCAAGTCACGAGTGACTACTTCCTCTTTCCTGTTTGTAAAATTGGAGAAAGCCATTCCCGCCAAAGTGTTGAGGTGTAAGTTCATTCGGGTCCAGGCTACACTTACAAACATCCAAAACGACAAGTGCCATTACCCCTACTTTTGCACGTGCATTTGACAATTTTACAACCTAAGGATGATTTACAGATTTTTTCAAATGCCACGGAAGAAGTCATAAAAATACATCATGTCAGGACTACCAAATAAAATGGACATACCTTTTGGTGTAGAAACAGCATGGCTTGTCAGTTTCGTTGAAGACGAGACTGGTTTGTTTTACGTGCAACATGCTGATGCCTCAACCATTGCCAAATACGACCGTCTCTACTACAATATAGAGCAAGCTGCTACCGATGGATTGCTGCAATTATTGGATACAGTGAAGATTGGAGATTTTTGTCTAGCACTCTATTCAGAGGATAAACAATGGTATCGCGGACAAATACTAAGCATTCGCGAGGACGAGGTATGCCAGTATGTCAACTTGTATTGGTTACAAGGAATATGTGTGCAGTGCAACTTATGAGTGGTTTTTATCTTTGTCTTAGATATTGAACTATGAGTATGTCTTTTATCTTTTTGTGTTGGGACGAAAATAATATGAAATGTCTATTTTGAGTGACAAAGTTATGTTATCAGCAGAATAATTTATCGCAATTAATTTTTGCTTCTTCAGGTGGAGGTCTTTTTTGTGGACTATGGTAATTCCGAAGCCACTGATCTACACAATTTGAGAAAACTCACTGAAGACTTTGAGTGCCTTCCTCCACAGGCTTATCAAGCGACTCTAGCAGGTTTTACACCTGTACCAGTAAATTATTGCAGTCGAGAGGCAACTCAGGTGAGTTAAGCTTTTCCAGGATGTGTGGGACATAATTATCAAAGTTGAGTGTTGTTATTGCTTAGACTATCCGATATATATTTGGTAGAGTCACAGCTATAATTATTTCCAACCATAAGCCCTATTTTCACTATCTAGAGCAGATAGCCACACCACTAAATTATGTATACATGGATATCAGGTGTAACATTTAGATTTAATGAAATCGGAATCGACTTGTGATTTCTTCATAACAGGTTAAATTTAAAGTGTTCAAGCATCTGCTTAGGAAGTCCTGTAATTTGCTTGACTGATTTTGAATGGTAGAACACAATAATATCGCAGCTTTTCATAGTATTTCTTGTTTGGTTTGAAGACCGTTCATACTGTTCACATGTTGTTTGCGTCCTATAGAATCAGCTGTGATACCTTTTGTCTCGAGTGTTCCCGTTGTTCATAGTTGATATGTCTTTACTCGTTTCTTTGTTAACACTGAGAACCAACAAACACATTGAACAATTATTTGTAGGTAACTAATGTTATGTTAACTTCAATAGTAGCAAGCATGGAAGGTTAGTAAGTTGATAATAGTGTGCGATCCTGAAACTGAGTAGTCTATTGGACAGACGTTTTTATGTAAGCATAGTTATATAGTTTGTAAAAAATGACATAACGGGGAAGCATTTTTTTGACAGACCATTTATATTTTATGGCAATAAATTGTTGTAAGTAATATTGTAATTTCAAGTGTTCTTTTTTCACTCGAAAATTAAAATAAGGTCATTATGTTTTTGCCTTTAAAGTACTATTTATGGCAATGGATTATTTCCTGTAAATATGGTTTTATTTCTTCTTTGCAGTTATTCAAGGAACTTGTACTAGATAAAGAACTCAGAGGTGAAGCTGTTCGATTAAGCAAGAATAACATTCTAACCGTAAAGTTATATGTTGATAATGATTCCCATATATTAGTATCAGAACAGTTAGTTGGTGCAGGTTATGGTCAATTTTTTCCACCACGGACATCATCACGCAGCAGTTCAAGTGCAAGTTTGTCAAGTCATGATAGCTCTGAATCTAGCAAAATAGGTGGAGTTGATCGTGAGAAATCAGATACAGAACAGAACAAGTATTCCTTTCTTGACTTTGAGGTTGATGATTACTATGATTTTAGCATCAGCTATTATGAAAGTTTAACGTGTTTCTATTGTCAACTTGAAAAGTATACAACTGCCTTAGAAGAACTATCAAAGCAGTTGAATGAATTTTATCCAACAGTATCTGCAGGTCAACTGGCTCTTTCCAAGGTTAAAAAGGGGTCTCCTTGTGGTGCCCAGTATTCTGAGGATCATTGTTGGTATCGGGGAATAGTAGAAGATACTCAAAATTTGATAAAAGGAAAAGTAATGGTACATTTTATTGATTTTGGGAACAGGGAAGAAGTAGATGTGAAACAGGTAAAGGAACTCAGAAAAGGCTTCTTTGGTCTACCTGTCCAGGCTGTTGAGTGTACATTAACTGGAGTAGAAGCCTTGCTTTCAGAGAAGAATTCAATCAAAGCTGCTGCTGAAAAATTTGAAGAGATGACAAGTAACAAACATTTGATTGGACAAGTGAATTCGGTTGATAATCAAAGATTGTCAGTAACACTATATGATACCACTAATGGAAAAGAGGAAATAAATATCAATGAAGAAATTTCTAAACTTGGAGTTACATTAAAGAATGACCAGGAGAGAGGCATCAAAGATCCTTCCACAAAGTCTGGTACAAGAGCAAATGCAAAACAAGATTTTCAAAGATATTCACTGTTGAGTGTAGATATTGGACACATTGAAAAGGTTTATGTAGCATTTATGATTAGTCCGCATGAATTTTACTGCCATATTGCAGGAAATGTACTGAAACTCAACAGTCTCATGGATGAAATAAATTCATTTTACAATTCAATCCAAGATAGTGATAATATTTTATATGATGTTACACCGGACATGCCATGTTGCTGTAAGTATGATGAAGATGGAAGATTTTATAGAGCAAGGGTGATCTCAGCTGATAACCAAGTTGTTCAGGTATGTTGTTAGATTTTTGTGATGATGAATTGTGTTCAGAATTGTGTTATTTTACAATTTACAGCAGAATATTCCTCCAAGACCCAATTTTGATGAAGTTTGATTGGAACCCTCAAGTTTCTCAGTAGTTGTAATATCAAAACAGTGTATGTACATTATCAATTTTTAAACTGAATCAGATATTTTAAGCAATTAATAATTATACTTGTGTGGTGTCGTTGATGCAGGTCTAAATAATGCATCTAGTGCTGTCATCCTTATAACCCTACTGGCTAACATTATTGGAAATAAAGGCAGAGTGCATAAGCCCTTCCTGCCATTACATAGTCTCTCATGATTCTATGGTGCATCCTAGTAAGCCACAGTTGTAACTGGTGCTGGGTTTTGTCTCAGATTAGCAAATAGTAACAAGAAACTGCACTTCTGTGTGGACATCCTTTTTATTCCATGTCATGCGTGATTACGTGCTTGTAGGACGTAAGTACAGGTATCAGTAAATACATCACTTCTGTTGAGTGGTGTATCAGGTGGGGAATATGCACTACATATGTAAACAACTGCTAGGACATTACAACTGGGTACCTTGGAGGAAAAAAATTCCGAGAAGGACCGAGGGGTGAATGGGAGACAAAAGGGCAGTTGGGGGAAGGGAAGCTGTGGGATAGAATTTGGCTGGGGCAAAAGGAAAGCTAAGAGGGGATTTGGAGATGAGCTTTGAAACACTGGTTCCTCATTTGAGACTACTGTCAATTGTTTGGAAGTTTTCCCAGAATACTTCATGCATTGTTTCAAGATTTCACAAAATTGACTGCACAACTTTGTACCAGAACATTTATAACTTTGACTTCAAGCCCATAACTGTTTCTTGAGGAATTCCGACCAGGTGTATCACACAGAGGAAATCATCATGGCATCAGCATTAACATAAATGTTAGGAAAGATTATTCTAAACTACAGGTTCATTGCTGCACCTCATGGTGAGCAATTGCCTTTGTGCCTTCTTTGCGAGGGAGCGCTCTGCAACGATTCAATGAAACCAATTAAACTTGGTCAGGACATGTCGACTTGATACAATAAGCATCTAGAAAGAGCTTCACCTTTTTATGAGCCGAAAGAAAAGTATAAAGGAAGGTTCTAAAATCTTTTGAAAGCTGTTTTCTTAAAACGTCTGCAAATCTTTTTTAGCCAGCTTTGAAATTTTGTAGCTTATTGCAAAAAAAAGGCAAGTCCCATACAGTTGGCGAAGAACTGATCAACCCTGCACTGTGTCTTCTGCCGCAAATTAATGAAGATGTATGAAGCTGCTGTGAACTCATTACTACTCAGCAATGATAAAGTATGCAGCAGGAGTGTCTGGAAGTAAATTTTTGTTAGTATGTGATGTGTAAAATTATAAGCAGCTTGAAAACAAAAGTTGATAATTTCTTCACGTGTGGAATCTTTAGCTTTGGGACAGCATCTGTGCTACCACTGTCAATGGCAAAAGAACATTCTTCTGTCACCAGTGTTCTTAGAGAAGTGGAAGGCAGGCAGGCAGGCAGGCAGGAAACACTCAAAAAGTAGTAAAGATGACTGCCTCAGGAGGAAGGAAATTCTGAACAAAATTTGTCTCAGCCAATGCACTATAGGTCATTGTGACTGATTACCACAGATTCTTTGCATGTGAGCAAGACTCAAACTGTAGGTGTTTCTGTTGAATTATAGTCATAAAATCAAATCACTTGGGCTAGGCAGGAGTGCTCTGAAAATGAGTTTTACTGCTCACAATAAAAATGTCAAGGATCTCTTTCTTTAACATCTGGAATACTTTACAAGAAATCCGCTAACTTGCTCTTTTATTGGAACTGGGAATAGTGAAATGGAGTGTGATTGGCATTTGTGAAACAAGAAGAAAGGAGAAAACGCTACAAAGTTAAGTGATGGTCATTTGTTAAATGAGGAGAAGATGTAAAGCTTTGTAGAGTTGCTTTGCTTATAAACAAGCTGCTGGCTAGCAAGGTCATTAAATTCCATGGTTAATCTGGTAGATAGTGTCATCATTGGACTATGAAAACAATATAAGTTGACGGTTATTGGAGGCTCTGCTCAATTTGAAGACAAACCAAATGAAGAATTAGAAGCAATCTACTAGGCTGAGACCCAAAGGCACAAAGAATGCTTCAATGTGGTGATGGATGAGTTCAATGCAAAAGTAGGGCCTCAAAATTGGAAGCGACATGCTAAAACAGATGGAAAGGTACATATATTGTGGGCAAGAAATAAAGGATGATTATACAGATTTAACAAATAAAATAAATCAGAAAATTGGAGTGGTGTAGAAAATATTTGGCAAAACAAAGGACATCTTCCAAAACAAAAACATCCCGTGCAATTTCAAGAAAGTAGTGTATGAAACCTGCTTCATTCCAACCATTACCTACGGCTGCAAATCATCAAGTTTGACAAAAGCAAAAGTACATAAGTTCCATTTGACACAAAGAAATATGAAAAAAGTATGCTTGGTATAACATGGAAAAGGAGAAAGACTAGCATGGAAAGGTATAAAGACTAACAGTTAGATAAGGTCACACAGCGATGCCAGAGATATCATTGAAGTTGAACGGTAAGAAAAAGTGGGAGTGGGAACCAAGGGGGTGTTAAGAGAGATCCAGAGGAAGACAGAAAAAAAAGATGAAGAGACACCTTTGACAGATGGTTGGGAGTGAACTGGAGAAGAATTGCTAGTGACTGAGAGATATGACTCAATTTGGAGAAGGCCCATGCCCTGCAGTGGACAATCTTTGACTGAGAATGATGATGGTGAACAATGTTCGTTTCAGTGACAATAGACTTAAGCAATAACATTTGTAATTAAAAGTTTTTAGCACAAACCTTGCAATTTTAAGGGAGCAAAAAAAAAATTCTTGTGTTTATCATAAATGGAAGAAGCAAAGTAAAGATACAAAAACCATAAAAAATTTAGATGAGGAATTTAGATACGTATGTAACTCTTTTCATTAACCTGTATTGTATAAATATATAAAGCATTTGTAGGCATTTGTCGGAGCATGCTTACTATTACATGCCTTATGTTTAGAGCTATACTATACACTACAATCTTTTCTTTAAAATTTCAGCTTTTGTCATTATTAATATCATGACATGCATCGATAATTTTCAATGCACCTGAAGATGCTGAGTAACCTATTGAACATCTCATTGAAAAATGAAAATAATAAGAACTTGCTGTAAGGCTTCTTGAGTCCACATTTTAGATTAGAATTCTTATTAATTGCCAGTAACATGTAATCAAAACAAAAGGATGTGAAAATAGCAGAAGATCCGCTATTTAATAAAGACTGTACTTACTATGTAACATAATTATATATAATAAGAATAATATATATAAGTTATTATTTTTTAAAATATATATGTAAGTTATTTCAAAATTTCTGTCTAGTAATTATATATCCCTACGAAAGGGGGGACTAGGCAAGGCAGTACTTGGTATTTAAGTGTTGGTGGAGTTTTAAAAACACATTGTGGACTATTTGGCAACACAAAATAGCTTGCAAATGTAGCAAAAGTGCTAAAATTCTCCTTGTTATTAACTGGATGGTTAATTTTTTTCTTTCTTCCCCTGCTATCATCCTAACCATCACCAGGTTGTGTTGTTGCACAACAATTTTATGACTTCTCTCTCTGCCTTTGCATAGATTTTTTATGTTGACTATGGAAATATGGAGATCAAACCATCAAGTTCTTTAAAGTGTCTAAAAAAAGAGTTCCTGCAACTTCCTGAACAAGCCTTAAGATGTAAGCTGGATGGGGTATCACCTAAATCAGGAACGTTTGATGCATTTGCTTGTGAAGAGTTTGAACGCGTAGTACTTGACAAAGAATTGGACATGGAGGTTGTAGATATCAATGACAAAGATGGACATATTGTAAACTTAAAAGAGATTGATGCACAAAGTTTAATTCAAGTTGTTGATGTTCAACAGATTCTTTGTGAGTCAGGTGCTGTTCAAGTGGGACCAAGAAGTATTGAAAAAGGTATGTTTCTCAAATAATGACGGTTGCAGCAATGATTAAGAAGCAAACAGCATCATGAGAGGTTATTGTAGGGGAGCCCACTGTAGCTGTAAGTAACAACTGCATTTCTTCTGTGTATTTAGGGATAAATAGCACTTGACCCACTGGAAGAGGAAAAGAGTTGTGATGATAAATGTTCTTATGTGATATACAGGCAATATAGTTGTGGAAGAAGCTATTTACAAGATGTTATGGTTATTGACAAAATGTAAATTGAATTTGTGTGCCATTATAAAGTTAAAAGAAGCTGCTGGGATAGAAACCAGCTTAATGTTAACAGATGTGAAGAACATGTTAATAGCATGGCCATGTTATATCAAGGTTGAGTCCTTAATTACCTTAACATTGTGGTAAATAGGATAGTGGACAAGTTTGTTTTATTATCAAGAATTGTAACAATTATTGCTGTTGACATGTCGGACGGCCTTGTTGAATTGTAGAAAAACAACCATTCTTCTCCAATGGACTGACAAGCCATTTTGCAATTAACGGTTGACATTTTGTAGTTCATGTCTTGTTCTACTCAATGTTATTCTGATTTCCTTTGAGATTGCTGGAATAGAATATTTTATTCATACCAGGTTTATGCAAAAACCTCAATGTCCAAAAATAACAACATTAGAGACTTAATAAACATCAGATAGACCCAGCATGTTTGTGTGCAGAGTTTATTGTTCATATTTATTTAGTTTTAAAGAGCTAACAAGTAGTGGACAAGGTTTTCTGACAGAATATAGATGTCTATTTGTGTCATATATTGTTTAAAGTATGTGACATTGTCTTATATGGTCTTGTTTTATAGTGCATCATGGCTCATTGATTCAAACAAGACAGGACTTTGAAGATCTATCCTTAAAGTTGACGACATACAATGTTGTGCCAACACATGTTGTTAGTCCATCACAGTTTTGTTGTCAGCTGATGTGTAATGCAAGAGAGATAAACACATTAATGGAGGAGCTTGAGGATTGCTATAAAGATTCCAAGAAAACAAAAATATCATGGGAATCAGGAATGCCATGTGCAGTTATCTATGAAGGTTAGCAAAGTTGTGAAATAGATTTATTTCCTTTACTTAAAATTAACAAGAAAGTTATCTTACTTTTTTTGTATCTTTACTGTGATATAGTGACTGAACATCAGTCAGCAGTCACCTGATCTTTGTATTTTGATTATGTAGCATTAATGTAAATATTGTCTGATGCAAGTCTGAT
>JANTCA010002955.1:0-11047 GCA_024741275.1 Chironex yamaguchii | reverse complement strand
TTATGTGTGTGTGTGTGTGTGTGTGTGTGTGCCACTTGGCACCAAGTGGATAGGCAAGAGTAAGATACATACATAATATAACACGTCCGCACCATGCAGATACCACGTAAAATACAATGCGAATACGACGTACATACCAATTGTTTACACGAGTTTTTTATCATACTATTCAACATACTGTTCTTAGCTATAATTTTCATGCTTACAAGATATATTTCCATACAATATATCATACTATATCTTAGATGGCAAGAATCCTACGAAAAAGCACAGAGACAAAAAATCGTACCTGTAAAAAGTGTGATATTCAACTGCAGCCTTGTATAAAGTTTTCGAGCTCTTCGTTGAAGGCAATTTAAAGTCATAATTTCTTTTGACCTTTTCTTTCTTCTTCTGCGCAACAGAATCAGAAAAATGTTCTATGGCAGACTGGCAATATAAAGCGTGAACGATGCTATGCAAATTCTTTAACCTAAGACACAGAAAGGTACTCTGACATAAGCAAATACTGTACATACAGCCAAGAGTAAACCAGACCAACAATAAACAGTGTTACACAGTTTGATTTTAACACATTTTCTTAAACGGATTAGTCGCCATGCCCGTGCAACAGCGACGATATTGGTTAGCAATATGGATTAGCAAAGATCGTGGACAGTGTGGCTAGCAACGTTTGTTGGAATTTAATTGAGCAACGGCAGCTTGTGCGGTCACAACAGAAGCCATCAACTTGATGTATAATTCAGACCAATCTTCCAACCATCTTTGCCCCAGTTTTTACTACGTTCTGTCAAAATGCTTTTCCTTCACTGGTACTCAAAGCAAAACAATTACGAGGGTCTTAGTACTGCCAGGCGTCTGTGCTAAACATTTTACATAAAACATTCTCCCCTTAACACAGACCAAGGGGTGCGTTAACAAGATTTTGTTCCAATAATTTTGACAGTTCCAAAGACGAAACATAATTAGAGATATTGACGAATGATGAATGTGGAGCCCGAGAGAGCTGTTAAGAGCGAGGGGCACATCTTTAGAACAGTTATCACAAGTAAAAATGCTTTTCGGACCATTAAAATAATGTACATACCTCCTGTGGTTTCAATCGTACATGGAATGCCTTCCTCTTGTAAGAAATAACATCAACATGTTGCCTAAGAAAAAAAGTAAGAATCAGGTGAACTCCACAGGCCCTTGTCAGTCAACAACTGCATCATGTTGACATTGAAATGTTTTCGAAGTTTACTTTATAGCATTAAACTGAGCATTTGTCTCGCACTAATCAGACAAACTAAACGTACTTCTGCTCATGCAATTCTTTTCATTAATGTCCTTCTTCAAGGAACAATCCAAAGAAACTTGCAGCTTAAAGCAATTCCATCTCATCAACGACTGTTCATCAAAGTACTTGCACCTTATGCACCGCTACTCTATATCAAGCCTCATGACGACAGTGCCCTTCTAACTTATACAACGCAACTACAGCGCTTTCTTCCTGTAGTTCGTTTTATAGTTTTACAAGGCAAGCTGATAATAGATAAAAACCGGGAATGAAGCATTCAAAATCATCACCAAACATTCCCAAATGACAGGATGCATGGCACCATAAATTTAATACCAAAATCAACAAATATTTTAATTACAGCATAACCTCCATCGTCTACTAGCGAATTTTGCCACATGATCATACAATACATCAGATGGAGGGTACTTTTTTTCAAAAACCTGAAATATTACAAGCAGTGCTTTAAATCTAATATCGGATACAGGACATGCTATACAAATGCACATGACGTTCAATGAGTTTGAACCTTTTATTATAAAATTTAAGTATACTTACTACTTACCAATCTAAAATAGTCCTCTCCTTTTCATCATCATCAACTGGAAGATGATTTGATATGATAAAACCTACTGGTGCTACACCAACATCAACCAAATTGCCTTTCTCGTCCTTCAAAACAAGGTATAACACAAACAGTCAACAAAGATTATGTACCTCCTTCATTATTACTTGACCAAGTGACTAAGTTTCGAAAATCAATCTCCATTTACCTCAGAATCCTCCTCTACTGTCCATCAACGATATGTATCAACAAAAGTTCTCTCTTTACCCTTTCCCGCATTTAAATCAATAACAAACTGACACAAACAACTGCAGGTCTTTGGAAATAGACTGAAAAATACTGCACTTATAGCAAAGTTTAATGATGACAAATTCATCGCATGATAAAATAAATCAATTAAGGATAAAAACAAGTCGATACAAGTTAAGTAATTACTTTAAAGGTCATATAGAAACACAACACTACCGAGTTCTATACCTATGATTGGAGCTGTACATTCTCCTTATAGCCCAAAACCAAAAATCGCCTTGAAACTTTGCGCCATTGCGCTAAAGATATACTTCAAGGTTTTCTCGTCTGACACTCTTCAGATTTAGAACCGTCAGAAATCTCGCACTTATAAAACTGAAACGACTTCCAAACATGCGATTTTGCGATCAACCAGTTGGAAAATTCGAAATGCTGATAGTTTTTGAATAATTGGCAGAGCAAGATCGTCTTTCCAGTGTTAATGTTTTGGAGTCTATCTACATTAAAGCAAGAATACCAGTACTCTGTAGGCAGAAAGAGTTCGTTCTTCACAAGGACTCCCCTAAAAATTTACCTTGGCTAAATGGACATCAACTCCATAATTAGGCATCCTTTTTGCATGCTCCAAGAAATTTAACTCAGCTTGAGCTGGGGTTTGACCTCTGTTATCAAATAAAACAAAAATAAATTATCATACCGGAGAATCCATAGTAAACAAATTACATTATCGACAAACCAAACATACATACCCGGTAGCAGACCGCGTTCCATTTCACACGTTTTGACTACGTGTACTGGTGGGTTTGCCTGATTTCATGATAACATTCACGTCATAGCTAAAGATGAAGACTACTTTGCTAAGGTCTACCGTCCTTTTGTGAGCCCCCACAGGCAATACACTTAGCTTCGCTTCCAGAAAAATATAATCGACATAAGAACTGAAAAAACAGTAATTCGATAAGCACTATAGATGGCTCCAAAATTTGTTGAAAAACGTAAAATAATCTACATCATAGTCTAATTCCGTGCCATTACTTTTGCTTAATTGTCATTCCTTTTTCACAAAGACTAAAGCAGCACAATACGCATGCTCGTAAATATGGTCAATGGAGCAAATTTTTATGCCAAAGTTCTCTCAAGAACAAACACTAACTTGCGCACCACAGTTAGAATTAAGCAGAGAACATGCAAGATCATAAGAAAACGGCATCTAAATGGCATCTAAATAGTATAGCTTTCTATGTGCAATGATATATAATTACGGAAAGCACTTCTCTTATTAAGGAAATAGTTAGTTATTACATATCAAATTTCATCTAACAATTTATGCGCACTTGAAGATTGCTGCATGCTGTGCGAACTAATGCTTCTCTACCATAACCAGAATTTGTTAATATTTCGGTATAAGCAAACGGGCCATCAAATTGTCATTTCTTGACGAAAAAGCACAGCTTGAAACTCAGTTTATAAGCACCAATGATTTTATCGAAATTAAAGTGAAAGTGACACTTCACCACGGGATCGTGCACGGGGGAAGTGAGAGTCCTTGCAGCTTATGAAAGTTAGTCGCTGCTTAAGTCTTTAGAAGAAAAACATCATTATCGCACCCGTGATTCACCAAATTTAGCACTATTTCGGAAACAATGTAAAATTCAAAATTTTGTCTATGGCAGCAGTCTGTCTCTCACATCCCACGGCAAATTTCTAATGCGCGACTTCCTAAATAAAATCGGGTCACTGATATGGTATTTCACATCCAGTGGATTCAGTATTCTCACACCATTATTAGTTCTCGTTTTTTCAACTCATTTCTTTTGCACTTGGACAGCAAGGAACTACGGACTTAAAAATCCTCGCTCAATCAAAATATTAAGATTCGAAGCTTTCAATACAGAGACCCCACCCTTTCGCACTACATTCATTTGTTTGTGCAACACTCGAGATAATGAAATAACGTCCATCCAAGATGTACAGCTGCTTACATTAACACCTTGTGTTCAGCCGAAGTCAAAAACCGCATGAAGCACGACTGCCTATTGATATGTCATGATACTAAGTATGTGTAAGATCTGTGTCAGTACCTGACACGGCTGCCAAATACGTTCGAAAATTTTCCGTGGCCCATTAGAACAAGCGTAGCAAGTACACTCGAGCGATTATCACTTGCAGCACGAGTGTTTGGAAAAGCGTTAGGATCACATATTACTAATCTTGCAACTCGTATGTATACTCAACAATGGATCTATATAACCTAGGCATCAAAGTCGTCAGATAAAAATTATGATTCACTGGGCTGCAAAATGGGCGTGACACATCTCTGCAACCACACACAACTAATTAAAAGAAGAGGCTATAATCCTTCCTAACTTAAACCGTTGAATTAGGATTGTCATCTACCATTAACGAAAAAACCACAACAATAAAAAGCTAAACCAACTAAAAGCAATAAGACTTTAGGAGAAAACGCGATTCTGTTCAATAACGTTTTAAAAAGTGTCTCTTGATTAAACCATCTTTACGTCACAGACTACCAAGGTATTGTGACGCATACCTGTGTTGTCTGTGTAAATCTTTCACTCTTTGTAACACCTGAGCATCCTAAATAGATACAAACAACAAAGCAGGAAATCACTTTCCAAAATAAAATCCTGTCTTAAATCTTCTAACGCATAACAATTTCAAATAAACACTCCACAAAATTCTATTATGTATCAGATTTTATTTAATCCCATTCATGACAGAAAGCATAGTGAGTTGAAAATCCCAGCACCGACTGAATGCACAACTGATCCTCAACAAAGATTCTTTGGGAACTGAGGCTTAACGTCACATGGTGATCTTCACATGATCTAGCCCCTGCCCCTAAATAACAGTCAACATCCATTTTAGTCATGCCTCACTAATAATCCTCGTAAATAGAGGAATGAAGTCAATGAAAACACAGAGGTTTAAGAAAGGGGTAGATAGTTATGGGTGGCTTAACCTTTAAAACACAAGCGTTACAGTTGAAATCAGTAAATACACTCTCCTGATCAATAACACACTAGGATAATTCTTCAGTTATCACCACAAAGATAAGACAGCATGAATGGAAATCTTAAACGGATATTGTACGGAACTAACGATATCACGCAATGCCAAAAAGTTTGTATACACAACTTGTTTCTTACAATCATCTTGGTAAGATCATCATGGATTTTCAAACCTTGAAATTTTAGAACGAAGTTAGTAAACACAATCTGAACCCCAGTATTAAGGGCAAAGTACACCGAGAGAACAAAACTGTTGGTTTACTGTAAACCAAGGCGTTAGCCGAAAAAGATGAGGAAATAATCCTTCTTTCAAACCCAGCCATCTCCCTTAACGTCCTTTGCTCCTGTCGGAAAATATCAACCTCAACGCAATCAGCGACATAATCTGTGACCGGAAGAGGTTTTTCAATGTGGACAACATAAGAAATATACATATCATTAAAATATCTATGAATGATCACGAAATGCCTATGACGTTACAGTTTTAGCTTCATGTAAGAAAGTTCTATGCATAAAATGCAGGTCTGGGCGTTAGGGAACTCATTATGGTAACGAGAAGTTGCATTATATCCTGTACTCTGCGAAAATCAGGGGGCATGACGAGTTATAAGGACAGTCATCCATTTTTACTAGCAACTCCTCTGCTCGAAAAGTCTACCACAATATTTGCAGACGCGATGAAAATACGAAGTGCTTTCAATGTTCACCTATCGAGTTAACTGATAAAAGCCAAAAAGCTGAAGCAGCAGCCGGCCTTCAAAAGATAGTGGGAAGCAAAAATTACACTAGGTTGGTAATTGTTCAAGTCATGTTCGTCAAGATAAGTCATGGTTACCAATAACAAATGAAAATTACCGTTTGCAATGAGGGCTGACAAAAATTCCCACTTTGTCATAATAATTACGTAGGCTTATGATTGTACGTACGCTTCACTTCTTTGCTCCGTTGTGCAACACCTTGAGTTTGGATTTATTGCGATAAACTTTTAATTTGAATATCAGCGTAAGAGGGGACCATATTTTGTTAAATCGAATAATCAGGAATAAAAGCAATATCGGAAATGTTATCAGAGTAATTCTTTCAAAGTTTTTGGTTGATATCGCTCTCGGGTGTCTGCAAAAGGCGACTTTTGATTTTCCATTCACCTGATCAAATCCAGATTGTGCTCTCAACAAATATGCCGAGAGCACAATCTTGGTAAGATCAGTCATATGTCTTATACTTTTTTCACTACCTCGTCAAGCAATAACTGAAGCGATCACAAAAAATGCGTGCCAACAAGAAATTATTTGTCCTTGACAGGAGAGTTTCAAAAAGGAATTGATACTATATTTACCAACAGATAGTGCAATCTAAAAGAACGTCTTTCACCAAACCTTAGCGTCGTAACGGCACGGAGGAGGTAAGAGTGATGGCTTTTGAGTCTAATGATAGCAAGCTCAATGCAGCTTTTGTAGTAATGCTCTACTCATGAGTAATATATATATTAAATGCATTAATGTGTCCATCCCATCCCTCAAATAATCAAAGCGCACCTGTGGCGAAGTCACGGTCAAGTATTGCTCTTATGATACGACATTTGCGGTAACCTTGCTTTCGTAACTTCTCTTTTTACAAAATAAACATTTTTTATCAAAGATTTACTAAATGCCTGGGTTCATGAGCAACACAAACCTAAAAGTTGCGTTTTTGTTTTCATGTAATATCTCTAATAAGAAAAAGGGCTGTGGTCCCCTGTCACAATATTGGGTCACACCAAAATCAGAAATTTGCCCCCCTCCCCAACGAAAAACCCCACCAGCCGCCACTGCCATTGATCCTGATGGGTTCTTCCAATGATGACATGACATACTCCACTCCATTTATGCCAATTGGTTCCCCTCATGATGGGACGATGGGCTGCACTCGCAAAGCAATCGAATTTCAACTCAACCAAAAGCATTGTGGTTAAATTGTACCGACACTAACAAGTTCACACTCAACCGATTTGGATAAGTCCAATTATTCCTTTCACAAAGGAATTAACCGTGAGTTAAAAATTGGTCTATGGCATTCAAGCAGTTACCACAATGGACAGCGTGCGTTACAGCTACATATTAGGATTCAAATATACACACCGAAATATGACTCCCTAATAAGGAATTGACAGATCAACATAAACACTGTTAATGGTGCCGTTGCTCGAGAAAATCTACCTTCATTAATGACATCACTTACCTCTTCTGGGCTAAATTGATAGTCATCTAAGTAATCATTCTGATGATCAAGCGGATCAAAATCACCCAGCTCAGCTGCAACAAAAAAAACCCCAACGAAAACATCAAAATAAGAATAGCAATGCAAATCAGCTGCTAGAAACATTCCATACAAAATAAATTCTATCATTGCTGCTAAACAAGGCCCACTGCAAGAACATGTACGCTGCAAGAACATGTACGCTGCAAGAACATGTATGCTGCAAGAACACGAACACTACAAGAACATGTACACTGTTACAACATGTACACTACAAGAACATGAACGCTGCAAAAACATGTACGCTCCAAAACATGTACACTGCAAGAATATGTACACTGCAAGAACATGTACGCTGCAAAAACATGTATGCTGCAAAAACATGTATGCTGCAAAAACATGTATGCTGCAAAAACATGTATGCTGGAAGAAAATGCACGCTGCAAGAACATGTACACTGCAAGAACATGCACACTGCAAGAACATGCACACTGCAAGAACATGTACGCTGCAAACACATGTACACTGCAAAAACAAGTACGCTGCAAAAACATGTACAATGCAAAAACATGTACGCTGCAATAACATGAACGCTGGAAAAACATGTACGCTGCAAAAACATGTCAGCTGCAAGAACAAGTATGCTGCAAGAACATGTGCACTGCAAGAAAACATATGAGTTAACACATAACCTTTTTATGCAGTAACAGTTACTAAAGACATAGAAAATGATAAAAGTATTCAACTTTATACTCTAGGAGATGAATGTGTCAATTGCATCCCACAAACAAAAGATAAAACTAGAAATTTGTTGGCATAAAAAGTGTTTTCTGAAGGATTTCTTTGTTGTTTAAATGACTTTCATTATGTAGCAGCGATGCCCTTTCAGAGCAACTGAATTTCATCTGTGCAAAATAAATAGTACATTCCAGTTGAATGAAAGAAAGGCTTGTTCCATTGTGCAAAACATTAACACAAATGTGGCTACATGATCACAATAGACTTTTTCCTATACAATGTTGATTCTCCAGAAAGAAATGAGTGAAGTCAATGAGGGGTAACATTCTGACTAAACTTTCAACGACTGCTATGATAACTGGCTGCTAGAAATCCTGTTTATTGAATCACAAGACACACTGTGATAATAATTTTACCATTAGTACATTAACTACAAGAAAGTCTGCAGTTCCCACCAAAATTGCTGCAATTGATTTTGCCCTCTTTAGGCTTTGGCCCGTCATCTAGACCTCAGTTTATTTTCTTAATGTTTATCTTAGTATTCAGTAAATTTTACTATGAAATCTAGGGATTCTTCACGTTTTGTACCCTACACAGGACAGTATACTTGTCTGAGCAGTGGAATCTCCCCTGGTGTTTGATGTCAGTTTGGTGTCACTGCAACTTACATTGATACATACCTTGGGCTGTGAATGATCCTAGAATTGCATACGAGGCAGACGGGCACTTCAGCCTAGGATGGAAAGAGACAAAATGCTTGCATAAGCAACAAGAACAGACCAACAACATCACTTGACCTAACTAATGTTGATCATAAATTGCAATGGCAAAAGAAACAAAAAGCCTCAAGGAAGCTGTGCCAGGGCACAACCAAAATTTGTTTCTGCATAATAATCAATACATCAGCAGGAGCAACTAAACACGATATAAAAAATCCTTCATTACTTGAAAAAGGCTTCTAACTCCCTTAGTTATTCAATGGTCTTACTAAATATACAAGAGACAATCACTGACCAACTATGATCTGTGTACTTGTAATTAAGCCACAACTACAAAGTGTTTTTTCACCTGTTGCAACAAAAAACTGTGTTGCCTGTTAATTCAAATGGAGCGCAAAAAGAAACAGGACATCTTAGTAGTAGACACCAAAAACAGTTTCAGAAATAGTAAAACAATCCCCAAATGGGCACTGAAAAGTTTTCACTATTTGAATAGCATCTCTTCTTCATGATGCTTTAGCTGCAAAGACACCAGTGTCATCATCATATTAAAAGGCCAAGCTCTAAGAACAACAGCGTGCCTAACATACCTGCCAGTAACTACATCATTTCGTAACTGTAGATACAGTAGGTATCTGAAAGAGAGATAAAGCTTTCAGTAAATACATATATATACATGTATATGCATAAATGACATATTTATTTATATAAATTCATACATTTATATATCTATTGGAGTAATTTACATATTTAGAAATATATATAATATAAAATACTCAAATAGCCAACACTCACCAAAAAAGCACAAAAATTGTATGCGGCTCAAAAATACACTATTCTTTGACGTTTCAATTTTATCTTCATCAAAATACCGTTCTTACAAATCTTATTCCAGCTTAAATACATTTGGACAACACTTACAGGAATAATAACAATCAAAAACAACATGCAAAAGCAACAATAAACTAAAACAATATACACTAGATGAAAAGAAATGACAGTGTTGACTATTATATGGGAAAAAAGAGACTTACGTGTATTACCAAGGAGAAATAATAAAAACAATAGTGAAAAATGATAGTCGAAAAAAACCCAACACACTTGCACTACTCCACTAAATTACTGCCTCTCTAGTGTTAAGTCATTTAGGCCTGAATATATCAAACTGAAAATGACAGAACAGTTCCCTTTGCCTTTCATATCACGTATCTCTAAACCTAATACTAATATTTTCTAGAAGTCCACTATGACCCTAAGACAACAAAAATTTCAAAAACTCTACTTGTGGCACTGCTATACCTCCATTAAACTTCCTACCAAATGTTTTGTAATTATTAAATGTAATCCTAAACTTTGTATTACTACTATCTACATATCCCTTTGACATACAGTCCACTCTAGCACGTAAATCAATTCTGAAGTATCACAATGTAGCCTGTGGTTAATTCTGTATTGCCTGCCTGATTCACAACATTCAAAACTACTCCCTTCCTCTTCAGATTGACAAATCTACCTATTCTTGTCGCAGCGAAAACTCCCAACTTCTCTTAAATCCTCTAATTTAGGTTATCTGGCCCTAAATAAGCAATCCTAAAGATTTGTAGGCTTCCTATATAAATGATCCTGCAAGATACCTCGACATTCCTCTGAACTATCTAATATACTATGTAGTCTATGATGAATGTCTCTAACACTGTTAAAAGCTGGATGATACCATAGAACTAATGGGATTCTAACCTTTTCCTCCTTGATATTTTCCTCTAACTCAGGACGAAGTATCTCTCTTATCTACAGGACTAAACTTTGTACCAGCACCAAAGGGCAGTAACAAGACTCAACTGAAGATGTTCACAGAAATGTTCAAGAGCAAAATGAGACCTATTTCTTAAGGAATACAATTCATTTGAACAGTGGAGAAAGACATGAAAAGTTTCTGGCATAGACAATGAGTAGAGACTATCCAAATTACCTTGTGTATTCATCTAGCAGCCTTGCTGGCTCTGGCTCATAGAATTTAACACAAAATGTGAAGTTTGGAGGGGAATCTACAATGACAAAAAGTCACATTAACATTGAACAAAGTGTATACATATATGAGTTTTTTGAATTATTCGAAATGGGTTTATTTCTTTAAGTTTATATATATTTAATTAGCATGGATGATTTAGCTCGACAGATATATATATATATATATATATATATATATATAAACATATATATATATATAATT
>JANTCA010002954.1:0-11048 GCA_024741275.1 Chironex yamaguchii | reverse complement strand
TATGATTATTACAATGTTTTTGATGATGATGATTATGATGATAATGATCATGATGACGGTGATGATTAAGACGATCACGATGATGATAACGATGGCTATGATTATTACAATGTTTTTGATGATGATGATTATGATGATAATGATCATGATGATGGCGGTGGTGATAATGATGATGATGATGATGGTGGTGATAATGATGATGATGATGATGATGATGATGATGATGATTAAGACGATCATGGTGATGATTACGATGGCTATGATTATTACAATGTTTTTGATGATGATGATTATGAAGATTATGATAATGATGATGGCGGTGGTGATGATGATGATGATGATGATGATGATGATGATGATGATGATGATGATGATGATGGTGATGATAACGGTAATGGCAATGGCGATGATGATGGTGGTGATAATGATGATGATGATGATGGTGGTGATAATGATGATGATGGTGGTGATAATGATGATAATGATGATGATTATGATGATTATGATGATAATGATCATGATGATGGCGGTGGTGATAATGATAATGATGATGGCGGTGGTGATGATGATGATGATGATGATGATGATGGTGGTGGTGGTGGTGGTGGTGGTGATGATGATGATGATGATGATTATAATGATGATCATGGTGATGATGATTATAATAATAATGATGATGATAATGATGATGATGATTGCTTACTGGTGCTGTTGATGATAATGATGATGATTAAGATGATGATACTTATGACGATAATGAAGATGATGATGGCAATGACAATGATGATAAATGAATACGAAATGATAATGACAGACTAGTAGTAAAATCTATAATACAATATGCACATTCCTATACATATGTGAAGTTAAATTTCAATCTGCCCATCGCCCATGCATTAGACATTTTGCACTCTCACTCCATCTATGACTTATTAATGACATGCATGGTTTTGGAAGTAAACGTATACTTATCACTCTGACCACCAAAGCCTTTAACCCAGCACTCATACATGCAGATACGATAGCTTTACAGAAGCCAAATAACACGAGAGGAGGATCATAGTTGGATAAATCAAGAGTTTTTGACCACAATTTGTTGTTTAGTGCAGAAGAGTGTGCAGTATTACACACAGAATTTGTAGAGTGAGGGACAAACCCAGTTGTGAATTTTTAAACAATTTTTGACAGATTCTAATCCAGCAAATTTTCAATATCTCATTGATGTACCATTTTTAACAAGATTAATGCAGAAAATACAAAGGAACACCTTCATGGTGGCCTCAAGTTACGAGCACAATACGATCTCAGCACTCATGATTTATTTGCTGGTCATTGTTGGAGAAGCAAAGGCAAAGTAACTAGTGATCTAGTCTTTTGGGAGCCAACTCATGTTGAAAGAAAAAGAGGATGTCCGGCGAAAACATTTATTAAACAACTTGAAGAAGAAACAGGTTACACCGCAACCAACCTGAAAACTGAGATGTGTGACAGAAAAAGGTGGAAAGGAATTGTCATCATATGCTGAGCACGTTTAACCTATACAAAACAACAACTACAAAAAATGCACATTTAATAACAAGTGCACATTTGTAATACCTGCCACCCTATTCAAGAGTTATTCCTTCTTTTCAAAACGGCATGATAACTTTTTATATCACAGTAAGGGGAGCCATAACCCAATGGCCTTTTGGATACGCGACGGACATGTAGGAAAAGGATCAACTGTGCAGTCATAAAACTTGTGTGCAAAGACCTGGTGATCACAAAAACAAGTCCTTTGATTCATTACAAATGACTTATATCACGCGTTTTACAATTTGTTCAAATGGCAGAATAATTACAGTATCACTGCAGTTATTTAAAAACAGAGCACCAGCAGTAGTATACACAACTGAGAAGGTTAAATTTGTCAATGAGGTTAAAATTACAAACACTTTCTACTTATTGTAGAAGCCTGGACGTGTACCAAGTCTGGATAAGTGAAGTCACAACTATGACTATGTAAAGAACATTAGAATGATCTCAAAGATTTACATTTGTCTTCATATAGCTAAGCATGTTTGTCAGGATGTCGGAAAAGTGGCAAAAACAAATTTTTTTTCAATAAATCAAATTAAAATCAAGGCTACTTACAAAGCCTGAGCATCTCCTCCTGATGCACCAGGCCTCTTGGCTCGCACAGGATTGAATACAACACTTTCCTTTGTGTATTGGTTATCGATAAATAGTAAACTCTATAATAACAAGATGTTTATGAAAATCATTATGTTATACACCAACTAATACGCATTTACTAGTTCACACACTACATTTTCTTTTTAACAGAAATTTAGCAGAGATTGATCTTGCTGAACTACTGGGTATATTTTGGACAATTCATACCAGTTGGCCAAGGGAAGAAAAAATTAAATTTCACATAACAGTGGAATGGCAGGGCTTTTTGATAAATGGGTCCTGTCTAGTCTCAAATTAAGACAAATTTATCAACCCATCAAAGAAATTATACAGCCAATTTATCTAATTAGACATGATATATGAAGCAGAAGCAAGATATCAAACTAAACAATTCACAATTAAATTTGAAATGACTCAAATCGATATGAAAGATGACATTAAACATCAAAGTTAATCTAGGAACTGACAAATCACAGGTACAAAGTTAAAACAAGAAGCATACGCAAATATGTGCTCCAACTTGCTCTGAAAATTTAGCTTATTTACATAAAGAATAGCTAACATATGTTACACTGAATAATAGAAAATTTTATCCATTCCTAGTACTTGACTCTCAAACTCTTAATAATACAAATAACAACTCCATCATTGCCTGATACTTAGACCATGATAATCAAAGAGGAGGGCTGGGTGGGGAACAAGTAAAACGTCTTCTATAAACCAAGTCCCAGGGATGGCAACAGTCCTGCAAACATTCAGTTAAAGGGATGGAGTGATGCAAATTGTTGTCACACTATTTGCAGCCCGATTCTGCGGACTGTAAGATCTCTCAAGAAATATGGAGCTGTGGAATCATAACACCACAACAATAATAACAAAGTATTAAACTACATCTCTTTTTCCCTTCTCAGCTTCTTGCTATAACATAATTAGTTACATTGCACGAAAATGGAAACTATCTTTAGTAATGTAAATTATCACCCAATAAATTAATCTGGAAGTACTATTTGACTTCACAACTGACTAAAATTACAGTTATACAATAAATTATCAAACTATTGATAGCAAGGTAATTCATACTACTGGTGCATAATTATCTTTATTTTCATGCATATGGTACAAAAATCACTGTAAATGATTCACAAAATTGCAGTGCCATGTGGCTGTTATATTACTATAAACTAAATTAAATTTGTAACTGTATTGCTCTTTATTGCCCTTTTGATAACAATCTATCCATGAATTTTTGACCTACAAGGCCTTAGGGTGAGGAACACATATAACATGAAACCACTGTACCTATTGATCCTCATGAAAAAAATCTAAAATCCTACACTCCTAGGAATATAACTCACACGCCAGGAACGACACAATAACAAGCATTGAGTAAAAACACTCCTGCCCCTTACTTGTTTTTTTGTTTCCTTAATAAGATGTTGGTCATTCTTGAGCCACTTTTTAACCTGACAAAGTCAAAATGTGGACAATAAATTAGGGAATTACAAAGTGAATAACCAATTACATGACATGACGGGCAAATATCAAAAAGCACCTAAAATTATTGCCTTTTCCCTAAAATGTGAAATATAACAACCAAATTTGCAGGTGTTTTGATTCATGGCTTGACCATTCAGGCAGTGTACTCAATGCATCACCAAATTTTATGCATATCATTTTTAAGTGACCTGAAGTTAGAGTTTTAGAGTTTAGCCAATGAAATGGGAACAGAATTGAGAACTACTTTTTATGGTACCAGTTTCAGACATCACGGAAGCTCAAGATACCACAATGCCTTAAAAGTTAAATTTTCAACCAATGAATTGTTTACAGATTGACATACAATGGTAAAACCTACCAGCAACAAAAGTTCACAGGACCTGCAAATAATGAGCACAATCATAAACGAGGAAGAGGATGGTATGCATCATCTCGCTAGACAAGACATATTGTATGTTGATTAGGGAAAAGACTGAAGTGAGACTGAGCAAAATGGTCATAAGCAGGCCAAGTAGTATGAATTGACTAAAACAAGAGATAGGGGAATATGACTAAAACAAGAGATAGCGGAATATGACTAAAACAAGAGATAGGGGAATAGGCCTTTGGTCGGCATTTTTTGGTTTCACTTATAAATGATGAAATCTACAACAAACTGTATCCCAACTTTATATTCTAAATAGAAAACAAAATTATCAACACAATTAATACTTGCCAAAAACTATAATCATTATATTATTCCAACACCTGAAAAAGGCATCAAACAAGGTTACAGTGTATCAAAAATTTACATAAGGAAAGTGACAGTAACCACAAGTGATGGACCTCTTAGGTAATTTGGATAGGATTACGCTAGTTCCTTGTTTTCTCGGTAATATGTTGGAAGGACAAGACAAAACCTAACCACAGCTAATATTTCACTCTGTGTTCAACTTAGTTATTTGGCCTGGCCTAATCTAACTTGAATTTCGGAGTACAGAATGTAAAGTACACTTGTACAGAAACGTAGGAGTACCAGTGTACAGCAATGTACAGGTACCACAAAAGCAATTTGCTAATGGAGAAATATAAAAATGCAAGTTTAAGGCTATACAACTCAAATCATTCATGAATGTGGAGCAAATATATATAGTAATACAATATACCTTTAACATAAATGACTTAGAAATCTTTAATCTTGTAGTCTTTTGCCGTAGAGAGTAAATTGATGAAAATATATTATAATATTTCCTACACAGAATAGATCCAATACAAAGAAATCAAAATAAGAATCAATTGCACAAAAATATAGAACAGAACAGCATTTTAGAAACATTTGAAATAAGATTTAGCTCACAAAATCAACTACCTACACATTATAATCTTAAGAAAAAACTTCAAGTGATAAAAATAAGCCTATACTTCATAACCCCCCTTTAAATGAGTGCCGCTTCTTATGAGAAAAATTTACACACACCTTTCATAAAATAAGAGCTGTTTTATGTTGCCATTATATCAATTGCTAAAAAGTCTCCTCTGTCATTATACTAACAAATATTGCTATTTTGGCAATATATGAGGCTATTACAAGCAATGAATTTGGTCCCATTGACTAGCATGTGGTTAATATAAGCGGCACACCTCACATTCTTCTGTTGATGTGAACGTGCCTTGTAATAATCAAAACTTGGCATTACAGAGATTTTGCTGGTCTCCTTACACTTTAGCTGACATGACTGGGAATAAATTCAAGCCCTCTTGAGATTGAAGGGTTTTGAACCCAAAATGTTACACTTTAATTGAATTGCTATCCATTCCAACTGTTTATTTGGCTATGTTTTTCACAAAGGCCTCTTCCTTGAAACTTACTTACTTAGTCCTTCCCACACATCTAAACAAATTGGACAGTCACAAGGCCAAATTGAACTTTTTCTGTAGCTTCTTTGTCGATTATATCATATCTTTTGCTCTCCAACTTCAAATCTTCCTTATTTGTTCTGTGCCAGGTTGTTTTCAGTCTTCTTTTCTTATTCTTGACTTTATGGACTCAGTGGAAGCCATGTACACAAAAGCTTTATCAAGACATGAGTCATATGCTTTTTATCAGCCGATACAAAGCACATGACTCATGTCATGATAAAGCTCCTGTCTACAAGATATTCCCATTTCTGGAAAACAGTGGCTGCTTTCACTCTGGAATCACTTTCTGCTCCTCCATTCTCAACAAGAACATTGCTCAGGTACACAAAGCTGGTTGCATCATCTACCGGTTCACCTTCAACTGGTAAATTGTATTCATTTTGTCCTTGTATAACAACTGTCATCACAATCGTCTTCTAAAAACTTAATCTCATTCCCATTTTTGGCTACCACAGCTAAGTTGTCAATGAGCTATTGTAGTCCCTCTCTGGTTTCTGCTAGTAATGCTAAAATCTAGATCCACAAGTAGCTGTTGTTGCTGTTTGTATCTCAGACATATCAACTGTCTATTTTGAGTGCACTCATTGTTTGGAGTTGCTGCAATGGTAGGAATATCCTTTCTGCCTTGCTGCCAGTGAATTCCTTGATCTGCTCCATTTATGACCTCTTTCGTGATGACATCAATTAACAGTCAAGAAAGGAATGGCAATAGGATGCCGCCTTGTCTCAAACCAGTCTTGATTTCATAGTATTCTGACTTCTCTTCATGTAGCAACTACTAATTCCAGATAAGCTTTGAAAGATGTTGACAAAAGATTGTGGAATGCCATATACAACAGCAATTTTCCAGAAAGATAGCCTGTGCACAGCATCAAATGCTTTGTTAAAGTCCACAAAGTTAATATGGAGCTGTTGATGAAGTTCTGTGCATTTTTCTGTAATCTTTCTAAAAGTGAAGATATGCTTACAAGTTTCGTTTCCTGAATCCAGCTTGTTGTTCTCCCATCCACAGCATCTCTCAGTGTTTGCCAGACACTGAAAGTGCAAAACTTCTCTTCAGTTGATGCAGTTTGATAGATCTCTTTGGGGGAGAGGGCGCAGTTTCATGATCACCCCATGTTGCCAATATTTAGATACATGCTATTCTTGCCAGCAGCAATTGCAAAGCTTTGTAGCCTGAAACTTACTAATTGAATATATTGTGGATACACTCGGTTACTTCAGTGATAACAAATTATCCTTTTATAACTATGCATGACAGGTGAGAGGATTGATAGAAACATATGAAAGTGTCCTTCAAGTGTAATCTCATTAAGGAATACTGTATGCATTTTTTAAACTACTGCTAGTATCTATGTATACGAGATACAACACAGTTTTTAAGAAATCTGAGGTTTTTATCACTGAGATGCAGATGTTATTCAATAGAAAATCAACATACCTACATGTCCTTGAATCAGAATATTGCTGCCATTGTTGAATCACCATTGGCAACTCTTCAATACTTGATGGAGAGGCAATACACTACAGAATGAAACAAAATAAATTAACACTAATGCAGTGGTTTTTTGGAGTAAAACAACATGTGTGCACCAAAACATGTATTCATTTGCATGTGTAATTTGCATACATAGTTATTCAAGATGGTAATAAGATGGTAATTACGAAGTGATGCAAAAAATAAGTATTTCAGTCTCCTTTTATTGATAAAGATAATCAGGTTACCGATAAAATGAATATCATCACAAATATTCTTGTTCTATAAGCACCAGGTGTCACATTTATCTCACATTGTCCGAAATTGCCACTTAGGACTTTCTAAAAGTGTTGTGAGATCTGTCAGTTTTCACAGTATACTGAATGACATTGGCTGTGTCAAACATCAAAGAACTGCTTTACTTAAGCAAAATAACACTTTATAACAAATAAACAATAAAAAATTTTAATAATTAAACAAATTTCTCTGGCTGTCCCCTCGCCCTACAATCAGTGAATACTTAAGTGCCCACAATTAAAATGAAAACATTTTAAATGCTATACACGTCTTTTTCTCTGACAACTACATCCCTTGCACAATTTTCTAAAGAAGCTGCTTGCAACCAACAAGGGATCTTGTTCTATTGCCAAAAATGCTATCAGAAAACCAAAATTGCTGACAAGGTTCTCGCTCATGGCGGCAATTTTGTGCTGTCCAAAATTTTGATGGATTCTGCAAAAACACAAGAACACTATGAAAGAAACAATGACAGTTTTTACTTTTCAAAAAACCTGAGTGTATTGGTTATGCAATATCAGGAATTAAAAGAAAAACATGTGTTAATGCCACTTTTTGGCCAAGCATGGAGCACTTAGTACTATTGCAAGCAATAATTATTCCAGAGTCTATCAACAGCAGCCACAAAAAAACGATAACAGAAAATAAACCAACTGATTGTGTACCCTTTTCAAGGAGCTGTGAAAGAAACAGCACCACAAATATCAGATCTTAACTTCAAGGTCTCCAAGGTATACCACACACAGAACAATTATCCTATATTGCCAAAATGAAACTTTGCTGCCCATAAAACAGCTAGGACTAACTAGTTTTGATACACACTATAGACCTACAACTTTAAAGTTCTTTTTCCAAAAGGGATGTTGACATTGCTAACCACACAATTTCCCAATTGTTAACCAGTTTTGTTGCACTTTCAGTTTTTCACAAAGAACTTGCCCACACACTTTGCAATCTTGTGATACTATTTTTGATATCAATTGTCTTTCTCCCTGATCATCGCAGCTTCCATGATCATGACGTCATTGACCATGGATCACTCCTTCTGGCTCCCACCCAAGCCCATACACACATTTGCTGACTGTACGTGTTTGAGTACTCTTCCTGCCTCACTGTAGAATATCTCCATATCTTCATCAGAGTGGTCTTGTGTAGGTGCGTAAAGCTGCATTATTGTGATGTTAAATGGTTGAGCTGAAAACTTCAGCAGCACCATTCTGTCATTAACTAGCCAATAGCCCATAATGTGCTGAGCTGACTGTTTCTCGATGGCAAACCTCACTGCATACTGGTGACCCTCCTGGACTACTGCTTATCAATGACTTTAATAAATAAATATGGTCAGGGTAAGAGGTTCTCTAATGTTACATGAGCAAAAGAGTAGTCCATATGCACAAACAAGATCACATTCATTTAACTTTATAATGCATGACACTATCCTGTGTAGATTGACCTTCTATTGTGAACAAACATGAAGGAAAAATCAAAAGTAAGTGTAGCTATTCTTTGCAAGAGTTTCCTTTCAGCAGATGTCTTAAAAGCTTTGAGTATGAAAGGGAAAACCCTTGCACAACTGTTATTCTCTATCACTTCCGCGCAATCCAAGTCAGGCAATTTGAATGTGTTAAAGTTATGTAGGACTGTACTTTGAAGATTTCCAATTTACCAGGACCTGATAACTTAACGATTCCTGAGTCAAACTGCTACCAAAATATTTTCAGTGAAAGCTTATTTATCAGATTTTTATATATTTTGATTGTTTATGAGAATAGCATTTCTCAGTTGTAAATAAAAATTATGATGTGACACAACATTCACCAATTTTCTTTGCAGCTTTCAGTTCAGCCTTGTACCACTACTTATGATTTAGATATGCATTGCCATAAAACGGATATTAATTTGGCATTTTTTGCATATGTTAAAATGACAATACGGCTACAACAACATTATGGTACCTTATTGGTCAGACCTTTACAATTGTTGAAAAAATCTATAAATAAACTTCCATGTGTGATTACAATGGAGCACATCTTGAATATCACTGTATGGCGAGTAAGATAACTCTTTATCATTCAGCTATTGAAAATTGGCTTTTATCTCAAAATAAGAGCTTTTACAGACAAGCACAAGAAGATTTTTGAGTCGTTACCTTAACAATTTATTGTCAAGCGTGACTGTTTGAATGCATTAAAGGAGTTAACTTTAGATCTCAAGATTAGTGTACTTCACTGTCTTGCTTTGACAATCTATATTACCACACAACTGTATAATTTACAGCTTCCAAAATCCTTGAAAATATCATTTTCATAAAATGTTAATGAAAATCAACCATTTTTCAATAAAAATCTACCAATTTGGACCTTCTATTTCAAGATATTATCCACGGAATACATTGGAGAAAACTTTCCATTACTGTAATCCTCAGTTCTGTGTCAAATTATTTAGAAGAATGAGTAAGTTCGTTCATTTCATCCTACAGGGCACCCAGGTGTTCACAGTAAATAAGGAGAAGCTGGTCAGGTACTGGTGTAAGTGAAGCAAGGAAAATGGAAAAGCTCTCTCCTTCCAATCTTTTCTCTATACAGTTCAAGTTTAACAACGGAAGTCCAAAACCACACTCATAACTTGAGCAAGTGTTATCCTGTCTCCCTGTATCAATTTGTTACTGGCTTTAAGATGGGCAAAAATATCAGTGAGGTAAGCCACATCATGCTGTATCCCAGATATTTCTTGATGAAGATTGGTGTCGATAGCCTCCTTGAACTTGACCACTGTACAAAAGAGTGAATGAAAGAGGTCCACACAGTTCCCTTTGGAGAGCCACCTAACTTCAGTGTGCAATAGCAGACATTCATACTCTTCATTGTTCTCATGACAGAGCTTTCTAAAGATCCCATCTTTCATTGACCAAGATTTATCTTATTTATAGCTTTAAACGTAACGTTAAGGCTCTCATTCAATTTTCCATTGAGTTTTTCTGCTGCCAGATGATGACAGTGGATGACACAGTGAACTGTGAAGATTACAGGAACTACTTCTTTCTGCGATGTCTGCCAACCATGGATGGGGCACGATCAGTTGCACATGCCATTATATTAGACATTGGAATATCATTTTTGGTGCAAAAACTCACAAACTTTCCATTTTACCCATTTCATTGATTTTTTTAATGACAATATCATTACTCAGTGGTAAACATCTCAACACAGGGTTTGGATATTGACCCAGTATTGTCCTGATAACCTCGGCCACCGATGGCTTAATTAAAGTTTCACCAACGGTGGGAGCTTTATCTGCCATTACAATCAGAAGGGAAATAGCATACAATGATCTCTGTCCTTTGTTCAAAGTCAAAGTGCTTTTATTGAATTTACTGTGAACAGCGTTTCTCTTTACAAACTGTATTTTTAGGCCTTCAAAAAAGGTCACATTGGCCATGGCCTTTTCTGGATGTTTCTTTTGTAGATGTTGTTGAAGACGGCTCAGTTTCATCACTTACTTACTGAGTACAACATCACACACCAAACACATCAGCAATTTCTCAATCTTCGGCAAAGGAATAAATTCATTTTTTATGTATTCAAGTTCTACTGCTGGCATTTCATCTTCGCAGGAGCAGCCATAGTATCCAACCAAACAGCACAAGAAGAGAAGAGAAGCAAACATCAAACAGAATTATAAATCACTGGAAATGACGAATAAC
>JANTCA010002953.1:0-11048 GCA_024741275.1 Chironex yamaguchii | reverse complement strand
GTATGTATGTATGTATGTATGTATGTATGTATGTGTGTATGTATGTATGTATGTATGTATGTATGTATGTATGTATGGACATATAGGAAAATGAATAAATAAAGTACTTACAATTTTCGGTTTTTCCTTGGTCCCTTTGCTTGCATCAAATACTACAAATAAAGAAAATAAGCACGATAGAATAACAAAAATCTGGTCATACTGCTGCACATACCTCAAACATGTATCTGAAAGACCATTGTGCATTTTCTGTATAATTAATACGATTTACTATAGTATATTGACGTCTTTATCTGTTGATGACCTGGCAATTTTAAACTTTGTCCGAGATGGCGACAATAATGATACTAATGCAAGACTGTTCCAAATGGCTACAAAAACAAACTAAATTCTTTCGTTAAATCACTCTAAGAGGTTTCAAATGAGACAATTGTCTTGCTGAACTGCCATACCCTGAAGACTGTCGTACGAGAGAACCTTTTTATGCATTTTTAGTCAGCATCGTGTGCATTTAAGGCAACTTTCAAATTTTGTACGATCAAAAAACTATTCGCATTTCAGTAGTATATTTTGCGCACGAAAGCATAAATCTCCTTTCACTTTCAGAAAGATCTTTCAAGAAAACTGGTAAATAGTTTTTGTGATTATAAACCAAGAGCGCAGACCGCCAAGACAGTATCATCAGTCAATTAATATGGGTTTTCCCTTCTGACAGACAGACACACAAACAAACAGATGTTGATCCGGATCACCACTAAAAATTAATTATGTTTAAGGTGGCCCATTTCAGACCTATCCTGAAAATTTAAAAATCCACCTATAATGTTTTGAGTTATTTTGCTAACAAACAAACCAATAAACTAACCAACCAACAAACAAACACCGATGAAAACATAACCTCTTTGGCGGAGGTAATAACAAAGATGACTCTTACCAGACCAAATCGAGCTTGTTGGTCCCAGACTACCACTTTTATCAGTTGCAGTCATGTCCACGCCACCAATGGCTGCTGGGGATTGTGGCTTGACACGCGAGTACAGGACATCATTTTTCCCTGATTTAAATGATTGGAATCGTCCAGAAACTTTCGATATTAAAGACTAAAAAGAAGAAGATTAATGTTCAGAATAAGAAATGACTTCTGCAATGCTTCAAAATTATACACCTCTAGAAGCGGTGTGATGAAACTTTGTGATTGAAGCTTTCATCCTGCGATCAACCACGAAGCAACAAAAAGTGGAAATAGTAGGAAATCTAAAACCAACCTTCAAGTACAATTAGACAATGAACAGATATCTGACTTATAAGATGCTAAAAATAGCTTTAACCAGCTATACTTCCCAAAACTGACATGCTGATCGCGCTTCTGGGTATTAAATCCAAACCATGTAAACACTAATACTAAGGATGTAAATTTGGACAGAAAATTAATAATATTTTTACCCCACCAACTTTACAAGAAAGAAAACCTTACATTTAATTGTAAGAATGTAGAACCACGGTCAGCAAGAAGGAGGCGTGGAAAAAGGGATCATGTTTGCGCAGATAAAAAATAGAAAACATACAAAGAAACATACCATAGAAAATTTAAACATACATCTAACAACATTTAGTGCGAATTACAAGTGCAATATTGCATGCAAATCTAAATTGTTTACTAGATTGCCTTAAAAGTGTTCGTTCCATGGTTCAAATGTCTATTAAAAACACATTTGCAATACCACCGCATCCCCTAGGAATATTCCTGTCTTATCTCAAAATGGAATTTCAGTCCTAAGTACACCTTTTTCATTTTTATTTTTTCATTTCAAAATTTTATACACAATACCATTTCACCATTAATACAGTCAACATAATGCAATGTTTGTAAAGTACAATAAAAGCATCTAATCTATGAACGAACGTGCTACTCTACCAAGGTGCATGTTAGGGTATACCAGGTTCAGAACATGATCTTTAAATGCTCTTTTCAAATGAAAAACAGATTCAGTGTTTCGTACGCTAGTTTGTACTTCATTCCAATTCGTTATCGCGAAAAAAGTAGAAATTGCTTTTGGCATACTCTAAACAAACTTTCGGAGTTTGCAGATCACACTGATCCCTAGTTATTTTGTTAGAGACCTGTGATCGGGGGGTGAATTTGTTTGTTAGATTCTCAGAACAGATTCCTTGCAGGATTTGGCGACACCTTCTAATACCATGCAACAGGAGTGCCATAAAAATACAATGGAAAAAATGATAAAGCACTGCTATGACGAGGCAGCACCAGATTTGGGAATACGAAATTGAAGAAAATCATGCATTTTTTAAACAGTCCTAAAAAATCGTCGGAGACACTTTTTGAGTGATGGCACTTTCATGGTCCTGAAATCCACCAATGAAATTACTGACCTTGCACCTTACCACTTGCACTAAAAGAACTCAAAATACTAAAACGTGACCTAACCACAATGCACTATACTAGTGTCCTAGACAAGAAAACAAACAGAATAAATGTCAACAGAATAGTCGAAATGAAGGACAACTTACCCGGACGGACGATTTCTCGAGACTGTTGGAAGGAAAAGCAAACGAGCAGAATTAAAAAAGAGAAGTAATCAATCTCATCAACATAAATCGACAATTCCTCAAAAGTTTCTGAATTTTATTTTAAAAATTACAAAAATTTCCGGCACAAGTTCCTTCTGCAAAGTATGTAAATTCAATGTTGTTCTTTATCGGGTCGAAATAGCCGCCGGTCATGACTATTTTAGCAACTTTAATAAAATAACCGGCTGCCCCGAAAGGCTTATATGTTAACCTAATCAAAATTCCATAATGAAATGAACTTTTAATTCCATAGTAAAGCAAAAGTGCATCGAACTCATAATGGCATTCCTACATATGTTTTAAGCATCCCTATATTACGACATTTTTAACAGACAAGTGATCAGCGGCGGATAAAAAAGTTGTCGATGAGTCCCTTGTTTGCTAATAAAATACAAAATCTGTAAATTCACCGTCCTATTAAAATAAACGGTCCATCTGCGAAATTTAGACCTACAAGGCCTTGATCACACTACACCTACGCAGAAATTACAGCTATCATAGTACTTAGTTAACAATGTTACTTTGTAAACGAAATTCACACCATATAACTATATACACTATATACTTTCAACATTACCAGGCAACACTCACATTACCGATGCCATATGTAGAATACACACATATTCCAAACACATTCATGCAGACGCCATATACCATATCAAATTATCCTGAGTTTATCGAAGACGCATAAAATAACGTCATGCATATACTGGTGTTGCTAATGGCTTCCTGTTGGCAAAGCTACTTCTTGCAGTCATTCATACAATTCAGCAACAACTACTTTCACTACTGTTAATACAAAAATTTCTACAGAACGTACCTTTCAGATTTATCTAAACCATTGATTGGAGCAATCCCTTGAGGATAAAAAACAATGTAAGTAAGAGTAAATAATGATAATAATGAACAATAATCATCATTACTAGTGTAGGATAATCGCAGTAATAAAGATAAAAACAACAATGACCATCATATCCAATAACAATAAAAAGAACGATACGCCTAAATGGCTTTAAGTGTGTCGTAGTTAGCATTCCTGTCCTGTATAATATATGCTCCTCCCTGATTCTGGTCTGTGAAATCATTTATGTCATTTCGATTTGCCTTTCCACGCATTCAGCAGCCTTCTGAATGTTTTCAGATATGCACGGTCGACTGCAATAATATCCGACCAAACTACGCCAACAAACGAACCGAGGGTAAAGGTTACAAATTACATTTTCCAGATGGCCTCATCATTCTAGGAAGCGCGGACTGAGCCAGCAATCGGTTGATTTCTGGATCCCCTACAACAATACCAAAATAAAAAAGTAATAATTATGAAACGCAGGCTACGCGGAATAACACTAACAGTACATGCGCAAACGTGTGCGCTTAACCGAGACTAAAAATGTGCTAGCCACTGGGGTGATTCTGAAGTGACACACAGTAACTCTGCTCCTACTTAACAGTACACATACATTGACTCTTAATTGCAATGCTTAGTGTTTGCAATGATTGCAAGAATAACAGTTTGAATTTCCGATACGATCATGTAATACAGTCATCACAATCAAATAACAACAATTGCTTGTTACACAAGTTACACAAATCATTTGGCAGCGATTGATCCCTTCGTCAATCGACTCAAAAAGGAACGCAGAATAAGAACTTTAAGCTTCGATCGTACACAATCAATATGAAACATGGTAGCGCGATAACTTTACGCACTCATAAATATTGAAATCAAAAGAGCCAACGACGGAATTAAGGCTTACGTTGTACATATCAAGATGTTATGTCTGCCAATGTTAGCGAATACATAAACTATATAGCGTTTCTAACATTGTCAATCAATGTTGTACAAGTTACTTACCTACAGTAGTTGCCAAATCAAAAACGGTTAGTTTCTTGTGTTCACGAATTTTAATGTCTGCTCCAGCTCGTAGCAACATTTCAATGATTACCTTATGTCTAAACGGTATTAAAAATGAAAGTTTGAAAATAAAATATAATACACTAAAAGTCCGATCAACAAACATACGGTAAGATGAAGGAGGAGCAAAGAGAAAAAAGAAAAAGAAAAGAAAAAGGAAACAAAAGGAAGAAAAAACGTGAGTCAGGAAAAATCAGTGATGGATGTCGCCGGGGATGTGTGCAAGTGATGAACCAGAAGATTTGAAGAATCTCTTTCAGGTGAACGAAATGCACGCTTTCAAGAGAAATGCAAACAACTGTTTTATGGGAAAGTGAAACATTGAACAAAGTATTCCCAGGATAGATTTAACGAGAACAGCAGCACAAATAACAGAAACAACAAAGATAATACGCAATAATAAGCTAAGTCATATTGGATCAGTCCACTCCTTGTTTCATATATTAAATATGTAGTATGACGACTTGGTAGATACATCTGTACACTTATTAATCAGACGTTATAAAAATATTATGAAACAGCTGACTTGGATACTTAGAGCTAATAATTTCAATGAAGAGGTTAAATACTACTTTAGAAGACAAGAAAATGAAACAAGGTTGCTAGAAGATTGCTACTTAGGATACTTGTTAGTACAGATGATAACAATTCTTTCAGTAGAGATGCTGGATAAGAATTTTGTCCTTTTATTTAAGGTTTGGTTGAAATAGTTACCTGTGAAATGTTGCCTGCATCAAAGCTGTCCATCCACAGACTGTATCTTGTACATCAATGTCCGCATTTTTGGATATCAAAAAGCTAACAACGTAAACATGACCTCCCATGCTTGCATGAATTAGAGGTGTAGCACCATTATCATCTAAAGGCAAAAAAGATCCAAGAAACTGAAACGTTACATCAATTGTCAAGGAGCCAGCTATGTTAACAAATGTTTTTGGCTGTAAATTTAAAGACACGTTTCTACAAAGCTGTCTAACGCCTATTTTTCTAGCATATTTACTGCTTTAAAATTATATAACTTGAAGGTCGAGACGAACTTATCCTTGACGGGGAGGGTGTTATAAAGTTTTTTTGCAAAAACTCTTTGGCTTTAGTAGGTATGCTTTTGAATACTCAAAAATCCCAAGTATTAACTCTGTTCCCTCCCCAAGGCCTGCAATATATGCTTAGTAAAGACATTGATCTTTCGGATATTTCAGATACCTCCGATTTCTTTTCACCATGAAGTTGATACCTCAAGGCTAACTGAGGAGATGCTATGTACGTCTAGAACATTCTAAAGCATTCATATGAAGATTCCAAAACGCTTCCTTTGCTTCAATTTCTTCTAAAAATCTTCTACTAGAATGTTCTACTGTGTTCTATAGCATTCTGCACCGTTCTGGAAAGTTCTACTTGCTTCCAGATAAACTTCTCAAACTTACATAAGCAGTTGCTTTCCAGAAATTTTTTGTTTCTTTGAGTATGATTAAACTTTGATGGGTTGTCGGCTCAGAGATATCTCAAGCTGCAAAGAGACTCCTTATTAGAGGATATAGTACTGGATCTCGTTTATCACAGTCTAGATCTTTAGTATGTTGGACTTCTCCATCTAGTATATACTCTCTGCTCACCAGTAGTGAGTCTTACTGGCCCTGGCTACTTTTTGTTAACTACAGTGTCTAAGATATGGCATAAAAGACCTGTAACAAGGAATGTAAATACTTATACGCCATACCTTCCTCTCTGCTCCCAAAAAGTCCCCTTGTCAAATATGTTGCCCTAATTTGGCAAATATGCCACAACTACAACTAACAAGATAATGACACAAATCATAATACTCCATAATGTATTCTAATACAAATCTCTTAATACATACCGACTGCATCAACCTCTTTTTCATTTTCCCTTACGATTTCCTTCACCTGGGCCAACTTCCCTAAAATCAAATAACTTTTGGTGATTTCTCAATTTCTATAGTATACTATTCACAAACGTACATGAAGGACAAAATAATACAACCACATCTCCTGGCTTAAAATGAATCTAAACAATCTTCATCAGAATTAGCAGCCTCACAGGGCTTGTAGACAAAAGACTTTCCAATTCAAAGTTGTGTAATGGAGCACAAACTCCAATTTTATCGTACATAAGTATAAATTAACTAAAAAATCAATCTCACATTCAGTGCAGCCAGTGTATGCTTCTATTCATCACCCTTTGAGTTGACATGGAGACCGTACTCAAAAAGTTACATCCAGTTTAAATGGCACAAAAAAAGCATTATTGCACTTCCAAATTTGTGCAGAGAAAAATCCCCTCGCAAAAATCTTTTCTTAGCAGATCTCCGTGTTCCAAACAGTTTTTCCCAGTTTCTCAATCTTTTCAACATTGTCAGCAGCTCATAATTATAGAAAACTAATCCAGCATTATTTGGGGACACAACTTAAAATAAACTGTAAATAGATAAAAATTAAAATACAATATATATAGTTACTTTTCCCCCAGAAAGTCGAAGAATAGTATCCATCACAGAGAATAAACCAAAGACCAACATCACATCCAGCCACCCCACCAGACCCCCATGGCTTACCAAATGTTCACAGCCCCCCATGATTCTCCATCGTATCCTGAAATAGTCTGTTACAATCCCAAGTATAATAAGATCACAGTTATATAGGGTTTCCAAGTCTATTCTTGTTTTATGTCTATTAAATTGGTTTACTTTTGGCACCTCCTTAACTTCTTTTTCTACTCTACTCCAGAGATATAGGCTAAAGTAACTTTTTCAAATTTTACCATACTTTACCAATGGGAATCTTAGAATGATGGAGTTGTCCTTTGTTAATTTGTAAGAGGTTTCTTTTGTTGTAAACACTTCTTTTACATCATCTGCAGTCAAACCACTTCTAATTTTCAGCGGATTCCCTCTGGTTACAAGTTGTGCATATGTCACAATAAACAATTCTAAAGGCTTTCTCTTGCAGTCTCTGTATCTTTCTCTTGTCTGCTCCTGTACAGAGCCTTGTAGGTACAAGCACATGCTGCTTGTACAGCGTATACACAAATAGACAGGAGTAGACAATCGGGATTGAATGAGTAATAGTGGTTCAACATTTCCTTTTGAGCTGTTTAGCTCGGTACAAAGGATTTCTGGTTGTGAGTTACAAAGCCCTGATGGTTACAACCATACTTTAATTTCTGTTCTTAACACATGACCACCTTATCAACTTCTTCATGGAATTTAGGAAAATCATAGTTAACTTAGGCTGTGTCTAGAGACTTCCACAAAATAAGGTACTTAGGCAAAACTGAGAACAAGCAATAAGGCCACAGTTAAAGCTGACCAAGAGATAAAGAAGTAAGCATTACAAATGATAGCAATCTAGATCACTTTAACTCTAATAAATAAGGAACTACCAGACATGAAAGAGATAGGCCATAACTAAGAAGCCCTGAAATACAATTTGACCAGCAAGGCATTAAATGTTGCATTATCAGAGGCTCGTAACCACAATTACGAGCATAATCAGAATTATTCTGTGTCTTCTATCTGACAGTGGCAATGATCATCTCTAAATTAATACAGAATCAAAACAATTATCTGTGTCAACAAAGCTGATCGAAAACAACAACAAAATACTACAATGGAATATGTACCTCTATGTCTACCGGGTTATACACTCACAAGATTCACACTGATTGTTTATAAATTCAAGACAGACCTAATCAGCCTAATCTTTGATCAACAATTAAATTGTTTTGTTATATTGAATACCCTAGTAAATGGCAGATTGTTTCACATTTCTTGATGCAATGGACTGAAATGTAACAGGCAGTGCTTGAAAAGGAAACAGAGGTTAGCAATACATTGTTTATGGACCAAGCAAGACTACAGCTTTGTAGTATTGGATGCAAGTTCAGCATATTGGAAGGAACCTGCAAGGGGAGGAGTGACTGGTGAGTGTGATACGAAATATGATATGACTGGGAAAGGACTGAAGCAGAAATGGGAGGCAGTGAGCATAATAGCAGGTGAATAAACAAATTTTAACACTGCTATTGAAATCTTCTTTTGTGAATATTTATGGCCAAAAACTTTAAGGCAGAAAATGATCCCTAACATTTTTCTGCGTTACTGGATCATATCAAAAGATATATGTACTTAGCTAAGAAAATTAGTAGTACAACCAGAATCCTACCTGTCTGCACTTTTACTTTTCATTTTATAGTAATACAACAGTCTTTAGCTCGCAAAACATGTTTCAGCTACTCAACATCCATCATCATTTGACATAAACAAAATCCGAACTAGACAGCTTTTATATCCACATGATCCTGAAACTTTATGTTATTATTGTTTTCTACAAAGTAGACATTGTTGCTGTTACTTGCAAAAGAAAACAGAAACATTTAAAAATGTTTATAAATACAAAGAAACAGACTGAGAATGAGAATGATATACTAAAGTGAATCAGCGGAAAATGATGCTGGAACAGAGAAGAAGACAAGAAGATAGAAAAAGAGGGGAAAAAACAAAGAAAGGAAAGAGATTTATACTGAGAGGCTATGATTGACATGACATAGATGCTTGTTGAGAGTAGGTTTTAACCAGTTGATACGAAGATCAAAAATTGACCAACACGAAAGCAATGAACCAAGTATTGTGTGAGAAAAGACAAAGAGAGAAAGTACAAAGAATGAAAGAACAAGAAAAAAAGGAAAGATGATAACATAACTGGCAAATCAAACTGGCAATCAAACTGGTGTAACAACCGAAACAGAACCACAAATAACTTCTGTCGACACAGGCTAGGTTTATGTTCCTGAATGTAAAAGTTAAAGTAGTGTGAAGCCAGGGACATAGGCCACACTTCCCAAAGGTTGATGAAACGAATCAAGCAACATGTACCCAGACACATTCGCATAGACTCTACCAGCCTTCACCAGCAACCCCTGAATCTTTTCCTATGACTAAGGAATGTGACTCTGTTATAGTACAGCATCTTCTGAATAGCCCATCTTGCACGGAGCTGGTTAATGACAACCTTTTATAGATCATGGCTAAAGCAAGGCCAAAATTTGATCTTGGTGTTTATGGAGGCGGTTTACATTCAGGAGCGTAAACCTAGCATGTATCAACAGAAGGAATTTGTGGTTCTGCTCTAGTTTCTCCACTAGTTTAATTTGGCAGTTATCTTATCATCTTACTTTTATTCTTACTCTTTCATTTCTTTGTACTTTAGATCTTTGCCTAATCTCACCCAATACTTGGTTCATTGCCTTCTTATTGGTCAATTTTTTATCCTACCTTACATAACAAATTCTGCCGTGCTTTCTGACGAATCTATATGATCAGTGTCAGATGGAAAACTTTATAGATCTCAGTTTTACTTAAGACAGCTTTTAACATTTGCAGTACTCTACAGTATGTAGGAATGCCTCGTCTCATATTTCTTTTGCCATTCTAGAGTCTGCCAAATCTGCCTATCAGTTGAAACTTAAAGAAGCTCTTCATATCAACTGGTTAAAACGTGCTCTCAACAATCATCTAATTCATGTCAATCTTAGCCTCTCAATATAATTCTCTCTTTTTTCTTTGCCCTTTTTCAACTTCTTTCCTTCTTGTCGGCTCTAGTGTCATTTTTCTTTGATTCACTATAGTATATCATTCTTGTACTATGCAACTTTCATTTACAGGTATGCGGTCTGTTTCTTTGTATTTGCAAACAACATTTAATGTTTTTGTTTTCCTTTACAAGTAACAACAATATCCCCTTTGTAAAAAACTACAACAACATAAAATTTCAGGATCATATGTATATAAAATCTGTTCAATCCAAATTGTAATAATGTCAACTGAAGATGGATGTTGAAAAGCCAAAACATGTTTTGCAAACTGTTGTGTTACTTATCAATTCCATTTCTGGACTAGTGGTTTTACATTCACTTTATAGTGCTTTATAGTTAATGCATTAATAGTTGTTTCTTTGCTATACATATATAGGTATATATTTATGCATATAATTGAAAAATAGCTGAACTCACCTGCCTTTGCTGCTTCAATAATAGACATACGTGCTGACTTTGTGGCTGTGGAAAAATATGTAAACAACTGATACATTAATTCTGTTCAGCCGTACAAGGGAACACTGTTCTCATACAGGAATCAAGATGTGTATAACTTGGAGAGATATTATACATATGAATGTTGAAAATCCACAAAAAATTTTTAAGCATTTGCTCATTTCAGAGTCAACGCTACTTTTTACCAACCAATCTTGTATGCAATAACATGCTGAGACAGGAGTACAAATTCTTTACTTGACATCTCCTGAAAATGTCAATTGAATACACAAATACTATTACCTTCCTTCCCTCTCCCTTACTCTTGATAAATTTCACCGTTGGGAAGCAGGCAACTAAACAGGTTTAAAACACATTCCAAATGCAATGCAATCATGTTGAATTGAAATGAATAAAACGTTATCTTCAAATTATGTCACCAATCTTATTTTCTTACACATCATTATTTGAAAATCGCTTTGAAAATTTGTGACATTGC
>JANTCA010002952.1:0-11048 GCA_024741275.1 Chironex yamaguchii | reverse complement strand
GTACTGGTTTAGTTGTTTTAATGTAGACAGACTCCAGTACACTTAGATGAAAGGACGATCTAGCTGTGCCAATTATCAGAAAGATTTCGTTTTTTCACTTGGACTCTTCCAATAAAGCTTTGTTTTTTCATTTTCATTTTCTCTTTGTTTCTTGCTGCGTTCTTGTTTACGATACATGTTTCGCATAAAAAGATTGCCATATATCGATGCTTTCCTTTCTGACTATTCATACTCTGAGGGGTGTCAGACGAAAAAAGCTTTGAATTATGTTTTCAGCGCGATGTCGCAAATTATCAAGGCGATTCGCAAGTTTTGTACCACAAAAATCTTTTTCAAGTTCCTTGATAGTTCTTTAATTCTAACTCCACAAACTTTGGGTGTTTTGACTAAAATGAACGTTGGCACTTAAATGACGTTAGGGCAATGCCTATTATGGACAGCAAAACTAGAAACTTATCAATGAAACACTTGGCACATGCGCAACACATAATACGTTTTAACTGCAAATAAATGTAACTGACGTTTTAATTCTTGGTAAAAAGCCCCCCACGTTTTTGCAGTAAGTGATCCTGTAAGGAAAGAATAAGAAAATGAAAATATTTCAAGTAAAAGGGAAGAGTCCTGATATCATCACTTAACATAAAGGATATCTCTGTATACAGATAACAATGATAGAAGCAAAGTCAAGTACAAGAAGCAAAACAATAATAGAAAAACAATGCAAATTCTAAGAAGCTTTCCTATCACAGCGTTAATTTAAATGGAGCTGTTCTAATCAAGAGACCAGCAAGAGAGGAATGTAAACAAACACACAAAACAAACACACAATGCATAAAGTATTTAACATTTTTGTTATAAGAGGTACAGTTAACTCTCATTTATCCGAACGTCATTGATTCAACCATGGTTCATTCAACAAATGTTCGAGTCAAAAGTATATTTTGAAAACAAAATAGTAAAACCAATAGAGTCTTCAAAGCAGAAGAAAATAAATCAGAGCAAAGGCATCTGTCTCAACATGACTGCAATTTTAGTAATGACGTACAGAAAACCAAAATATGATCTGTTTCAAAACCTAATTATAGAACCAGCAATGACATGCTTTTCTATATTTTTGCGTGCGATTTTTACATTCCCCCGCGCTTGCATCTGGGTGTTGACACGTCAGATATTTTTTGCTTGCAGTGTGCCAAAAATTACGTAAGAGGAAACAAAAGAATGAAATTTGAGTGGTTGAGGATATCTATTGGTGGTTTTCAGTGTTTGAGTTCAGGTGGGTTTAAAATCTGTAAATACGTCTTCTAGTATCAACGCTGCAATTCTTTTTTACACCTAATTATTCAATTTTATGCTAGCCTGATTGTTGCCAAATTACGGAACCAGCATACCATCCTGAGACCGTATAAGGTCGCTACTGCTGAGTGTTTCTGCTGCAGACAACATGATTTTGTATATTCATAAAACATTTAAGCAGCCAAGTTTTGTCTCTTATGAAAACATGAAATCCCTGCCTTTGAAGTCAGTAGATTCTCAAAACACAGCCAAAGAAGCAGCTTTTCATGCAAGATAATTACGACGAGGAGATGGAAACTGACATTCTTTGCAATATTTGCACTATTTTTATTGATGCTTGGAAGACATCAAAAGTCACATAAACACCCTATCCAGTCCAAAATTTTCACTTACATTTAACACTACCATAATTTTGAAATTGTTCTTAGTCAAGCCAGATACAACAACAGCAGCAAAAGGTCCTTCTGTACGGCAAGAAGAATAAAGCATTGCTCTCCTGAATTACGTTAGCTGAACATTTTAATTCTTTGACAATACTACGTGCCCAGAAATCATTGACTGACTGTCTAGATTTAAATGACATTGCTAACGAGTTCATTTCTAAGTCTGATTATAGATGTTTGATTATATGTTGAATGTTTTAATATATATATATATTTTTTTTTTGGGGGGGGGGGGGGAGAGGCCCATTATCATTTAATCATTATGTGCTTTTGGTTATATAAACGCCGTTTTCTGGATTGCGGGGCTCGTTGCTGCTTAACAATTTCCTGTCCTGAGCAGCGCTTGTTGCGTTGGTGCTTGGCTGGCTCAAAACATTGAGATAAACAAAAAGTGTCTAGTCAGCGAAAGTTGCCAATAACAAATATTCAAATAGTTAACTCAGACAACTGTAAATAGAAAATTAACGAAACACATTAATAATGGCTTCCTGTCGAATTTCATAAGCCAACTTTAACAATATAATGTCATTGTTTGCTCTTCACTAGTTAGACATTCTTAGGCATTTATTCTATTTGACTTTGACGATTTGAGGTCATGGATGGTGCTTAGGTCGCGTTTAGAATATTCAAGAATTTCTGAATAGTGGCAATTACAGCAGCGAAGTTGCAAATATAAGAGTACCTATGATACCATTCCAGTTTCAATTTTGAATCAAATCTAATGTGTGTTCCTTGCTAAAAGGTTTTTACGCAATAACATAGGCAGATTGAGGAGAGTTAAGTTACGACTTGTTCTTCGCACTTTACATAATTTTTCAAATATGTTTCTGTAATGAAACTTCTTGTAGTGTTGTTCGGTGCTAGCGACCCGTACATTTTGTGATTATTGTTTGCATATTAGCAATATGACGCATTTACTGAATGTTGAGAATAAGATAAGTGCTTGCTCCGTGATCGTTTAATTTTCCAGGTCGGCTTTTTCCAAAATTAATTTAAAAAACATCACATTAAAAAACAAAGTAAAACTAGTGAGAGCAGTAAGAATGTCAACCTTGCTCTATGGGTGCGAAAGCAGGACATCGACTATGAAATCAGAGAAGAGAATAAAGGCATTTGAGATGAAATGTTACAGACGAATACTAGGAATAATATGGAAAGAAAGAAAAACCTATGAATATGTAATGGGTTTAATAAAGGAGCAATTAAGACAAGATCAATATCACGGAACGCTTGTAGACAAAATCAAGAAAAGAAAAGCTCCAGTATCGTGGCCAACAAGCAAGAAGAGGGAACACCTTAGCGAATGTTGTCATCGAAGGGAATATCGAAGGAGTAAAAACTAGAGGGAGGCCCCAGAGACAATGGTTGGATGATCTAAAGGAATGGTTGGGACTAACACATGCACAGATGAAAGCAGTAGCCGTGAATAGAGGACACTGAAGGAGCAGCATTGGTCATGGTGCCCCCATGGCTAAGGATCAGCAATAATGACAACAACAATAGCAATAGCTAGGTGGTAAGTGAAAGGAACATTTACCCAGAGGCTTCTTAAGTGCAATATTTTCATAAAGGTTAGAATTGCATTTCAGCGAAAACCATAGCATCAAATCAGAGTTACATGTTGGGATGCTGGTGATGACAGCCATAAGAGAAATAACAACTCGTTATTTGTAGGAATCCCTTTTTATATCTGATTTCGTGGCGCCGCGTATGGCTGAATCGTTTTCAAAATCAAGTTTAGTTGCTTATATAAACGTGTTCCTTGTTTATAAAAAAACTCGTGAGGAGGTTTGTATGTGCCCTGCTGATAGTTCATTTCCTCCTCCGTCTGGCTCCCTGTGTCTCCTTGCGAGTTCCTCCACAATTGTTGCTGTTGCTTATCATGGCTTGATATGGGCAGTGGCCAGATTAATTCATGCCAGGAACCATCTGATTTGCACGGAAAAATTGATTTAGGGAATAGTAGGAACGTATCTCACTCATTGTAAAAGGACCTGGCAAATCATTGGTAGGATTGTCAGTTCCAAGTGCATCTGTGAAATACAAGACCGAAACACGATACGCCCAGATGAACGACTTCAAATGTGTTAATCATAGGTTGGGACCGTCAGAGAAGTATCGTAATTTCGAAAGATAAAATAGTTGGTATAGCAGTGTTAACAGCAAGGACCTGACATGCATCTCTTCTGATCCTAGTTACCGGAATTTCACGAGAAGTAACTTCAAGCTTGACTTTCTACTTGAACTTGTAAACATGGCCGGTAATGCCTCGTTTAGTGATACGTCTGTGGCATTGTTGATCTTAGTAATAAAACAATTGTCGAGTGGAGGTACTGAACAGAGAGAAACTGAACGGCAGAAACTAGCCCAGGAGCTAAAAAATGCAGACAGTCAGTCTGTCGGTGCAATAGAGAGTAATACAGATAGTCTAAAAAAGACGATCCAGGCTTTTGGTGCGGTAGCATCAAGGATAAAAAAATCCCGCGAGAAAGTAGCCTTGCTCCGCGAGAAATTGAAAACTTGTAAGACCCTCTTGAATTACAGTGAGGATGATCTCAGAAGGCATTGGCAGGAAGGGATCGAATACAGCCAAATTTTACAGCTTCTTGGCGAGATTGACGAGGCAGTCGCCGTCCCTGACCAGCTTGATAAGTTCGTCGCTAAAAGGCAGTATTTAGAAGCAACAAGGCTACTTGTTGACACTGTGCAACGACTGAATCAGAGTCTCTCCATGGTGGAAGCTTTAAGGGACCTCAAAAGTGACCTTGGTCTACGTAAAGTAAGAATGCATGATTTGTTAATCGAAGAGATCAATAGACAGTTATACAATGACGTTCGTAATCTCCCAGTACAACAAGTTTCATCCGAGGGGATAGCTACCGCACTCCATATGCCGAAGTTAAACTTAGCACCTTTGCCTGTACCAGGACTTGTAGTTTCAGAAGCAAATTTAGATAAAGAAGGGAGCAAAGTGGGTTTGGCAGTGAAGACTGAGAAAGGAGTTATCTCAGCAGATGATCAGCAGTTGTATACGTACATATGTGCACTTGTCGAGTCTTTAAAAATGTTAGGTAAAATATCTGATGCAGTTGAGAGTCTTAAAGCAAGAATTCAGCGTGAAATTGCAATGGTTATTCACAGGGCAACTGACCAAGTGGCTGAAGCAGCTATTACACGTGGTGATGTTGCATCTCAAGAGCAGTTCTGCTTGATTGATGATCCATATCTTTTAGTTGAGCTGCTGGAAACAGCATTTCAGAAGTTTCGAAACATTGCACACAACCACCAAGTGTTATTGAAGGCATTGAAGAATGTAACCAGTGCAAAAGACTTTGTTTTAGATGAGCTTCAGAGTGGTGATCACCATAGTGAATCAGATGTAAAAGAGAGTCATCTATATAATGAAGAGGAGATATGGTCAGCTATTGAATTTGCATTAAAAGTACTGTTGGATTATTATCTGAGCGGTCAGAGCCGCTCAAATACAAATCAAGCATTGTCATCTTTTTCAACAACCTTGGGTGACATCAGCTCATATTTTGCACCAACTCGTCGCTTTCCAGTGTTGGGTGAAAAAACTGTCAGAGCAACACTTTTTAAGTTTGAAAGTTCTTCCTCTGCCCAGGCAATGAGCAGTTACCTTAGAGAACAGACATCTGATGTTGCATCCTCAATTCCAGATGATCCTTATGCAGAATCTCTACTTTCAAGCAAACCATTATTGCTTTGTCGCCCAAGTATTACTAACGTAACGGCAATATTTATACCAGTGATGGAATTTATCAGTGAAATTGAACAGACAACTTCTGCAACACTTGGTGAAAAAGGTGTCTTGTATCATTATATCACAGACACAGTTGAAAAAGACTTTTTAAAGCAAGTACTGTTTACGATTTCTGAGAAAACATCATCACTGATGCAAGATCATCAAGTACTGAAAAACTTGAGCTCACCTGCCATGAATAAGTCTGTAGGATCTGAATTTCCACTGCTGAGAAATACTGTTATGCTAGAGGAAAGCATTAATGAATTATCTTCCCTGATGAAAAAGTTACCTCTGTATTCTAATAATTTCCTTGAGATAGTAATACGAATGTTGAAAGAATTTCTAGACTGTTGCAATCGGTCATACAAGAAGCTTGTATTGAGAGAAGAAGTTGGAAAACCATCAAGAATCATTAGTGCATCCTGGGTGAGAGATGAGGATATTAGCAGATATTTGAAGTCGCTGCCTAATTGGACTTCATTACAGGAACATTCAAAGGCTAAAAGTGACGGGGAGAATGTTGAGTTACTTCGAACAGGGATTGTCAAGGAGTCAGAACAACTGTTAGGAAATTTAAAGGGACAGCTAAGGGAGAATGAAGTCATCCTTGATGTTGCAGATTTAAAATCTTTGGCACACTTACAAGAGAGTGTGGAATGGTTTACTGGTCAGATCAAAGCGTTTTTAGTAACTCTTACTGCACAGTCGACTAGTATCAGTTTGCCAGAAAACATAAACAGCACTTGGCAAGAAAATATTGTGGCACAAATACCACCCATCTCAGAGGACATTATATCTGAGTTAAATTCGCTTGCTCAAGAATTTCAAAACCTTGCTGAACTGTATCTGTTAGTTTTCCACCTAGAAATCAGGTGTCATTGTATTTTTCGTCTTGTCCCAGCAACGCGATCGCAAACATATTGTTGTCCAATGAATGCAGTCGAGGTTGATCCTCTTATTCCACAGTTAACAAAAGAATTACATGACATTGAAGAGGTGTGCTCAGCTGCATTACCACCACACAAGAGGAGGTACATTTTTGATGGTATTGGACACCTTTTAGCATGCATTGTTATAAGTGCATCAGCATACATACAAAAAATAAATCGAAATGGAGTGAAAAAGATGATTCAAAATATCTTTACTTTGCAACAAGAGCTGGCCAACATAACTGTTCCCCGAGAACATGATCTAGACATGGCACGACAATATTATGAACTTTTGTATTTGAGCCCAGATGAGGTATTGAACATTATTGTGGAACAAGGACCCAAGTTTAAAGAACAAGACTATCAACGAGCTATTGATCTGCTTTGTAGGTCAGAAGTTCCATTTGATAACAATGCATTAGAAGTAAGGAAACGAAAGCTTACAGAAGTGTTAAGTGAATGGGAAAGGAAAAGAACAGAATCATTTATGTAGATTGCTTGTGGTGAACAATAGGCATGTTAGTATTCCTCAAAGGCAAAAAAGTACTCGGGGAGAGAAATCTTTAGGGTGTTTTTTATCACTCCACCTACAAAATCTGTAGTTGCATAATATTAACTTCTTTCTGTGTTTTTTATTGTCGAGAGATTTAAAGCTTTATAGTAATAGTTTTCAACAAAAATGTGGTTGCAGCATTTTAATGGAATGCTGTGTATATGGTGATATGTATTGCAAAGATTGTAAATGGTTGATGTTAAAGCAAATGGCTCCATGTATAAAATGCGAGGAAAGTATTGATTTTCAAGGTGTGAGTTCTTCCAATTTAAAGCATATTTGATTTCATGGAAAGCAAATTTGTTAAATACCTAGCAAAGAAATTCGAACTATAGCAATCCTTGTCATATGCAGTTACTATACCTGAAAAGGACAGTCTTGAAGGAAATGGTATTTGTAACTTCCACATTTTTGAAACGTTGAAGTGTATAATTGTTGGGCTACTCACTTAATGTAGTATTCATGCATTACTTTTCTATTAAACGTAATAAAAAGAATGTCTATCAATTACAAATGATTGCTTTTACATTTGGTTAAATGTTGTTTGTTAATAGCAGTATGCTTTCAACCCCAATAGATCATAATAGTTGTTGGTATTAACTTCTAGATTTATGTGTTTCTAGAACAGTACCATAAATACTATTTTCAGTTGAATTGTTAAAACAGCAGAAAAGTCAAATTATTTTCATGACTGGTATTTTCTTTTTGTTATGCTATGCATATTTGTTATGCAAGGTATATGTTGACAGTGAGAAAAAATGTAGCCTATGCTTTTCCTTATGCACATAATGAGAGTTAGGGTTAAGAATTTTGTTTGTACTTACAATTGTTTTCACCTTTTAGTGACAGAAATATTCAAACAGTCTAAGGCTAAGACTAGTAACCTAAGTATTGATTGCTTAATTCCTAATTCTCACTGGTAGACAAGTTTATTTTTTCTCTTGATTGTTATAAGTTAGTACAAAACTGTTGTAATAAGTACTTAGAAGAAGTACTCGGTAAAGAATAAAGTGTGAATTTTGAACAAAAGTTTGGTATTTTTCCAAGTCTTAATCATTAAACAATTATTACAGCTACTTTGTTCAATTCTTTTCCTAATGGTCTTGTCTTTATTTAGCTACAATCATTCCATTTCTTGTTTTACAATGGGGCCTTTAATGAATATGACACTGTGTGACTACAAAAATGAGGGTGCTGACAAACCCTCTACTAATTTTAAACATTGTTTTATAACAAAAGAAAAGTGTGACATAGGCCTTCTTCATACCTTCCACTCCATTCTTTACAAATAGATCCAAAAAAATCCACTTATTTGTTAAATAGTGTTGCTCTGTCCACCCTGAAATCAGGCATTCTGGCTTTTGGTCGATCAGAGTATAGCTTTTCCTGCATTTTCCTATATGTAACACATTGTCCCAAGACTCCTGACATTTTGCCTCTAAAATCCACCCCTGCTGAGAGAGCCATAGTTACAGTTAACGCCTTGGGGAAGAAAGCAGTTGAAGGAAGGTCCTGTCTTCACATAGCCAATTGCTTGTACAGAATAACTCCACTAGACAACAAATACTTAGATCCCTTTAACTGACCTCATCCCTGCATGTAGCACACATTAATGGCTATCAAGACTGCAAGTTCTCAAAATCTGTCGTTTTGTAGCAGAAGGATAAGAGGTGTGTCTATACTCGAAGCTGGTTATTTCTTGTCTCCCATTACATGTTTAGACTCCCTCTTCTTCATACACAGCGAGCCTCTTAAAACACTTATTATTAACATCATAATCTCGACCAAATATCTTGCTCTGGGTATTTTTAATCCACATTCTTTAGACATTATTAATCTCTTGAACGGAAAAGGAATTCTTTAATTGTGTGCAATCACTACTCCAACCCACGTTTTCGCTCATCTGAGCACCCAGGCTGCAACTCCGAACCATCTACTTTCAGAGCTAAACATAACTACTTTGATCATATTGTCAATTGTAGGGGTATCCTCTTGCAGTATGAAGAGGATTCACATGTCCTCTTTCAAACTATTGTCAGTCTCGTTTGCTTCAATTGTATCTGGCCAGAACTCTATCCTTTTTTAACCAAGGAGGTCCATCCCACCATTATCCTTGAGGGATGATGCTATCATACCTCTGGATCCTATGTCAGCTAAGTTGCCCTGGTCAGTGATGCCATTGACATTTGTATAACAGCCTTCATTCAACTGGTGGTGTACAAATGGACACCAATCACTCTAATTGTTGATATAAAATATATTTGTCATTCTTGTTGTCCAATAGTGGACTGACTCGAACTCGTTTTGATTTTGTAAGTACTGATGCAGCCCTACTGTTGTCTACAACTAGCTATCTTTCCTTTCCTGACAACTATTCGTAATAAATGAGGACTGTCTCTGAACTGACTATTTTTGTTAACAAGTACTTTGAACTATTGACTGTGTGCACAGCATTCAACGGAAGCAAGATTTTGAAGTCAAAGTTGATGGTACACCTGCGTCATTGAAGTCCACTCAAATGCAGGGCTGTTAATAGTGAAAGATTTTGGTGTCCGACATTTTTGGAACTGGGAGTCTGGGGGAAGCATAGAAAATTTTGCGAAAAATGGCTTCAGAGACCCAAGAAGAGCTGTGTAACCCTACAGTATATGGGCTTTTTTTGTGTGGATACCATGTGAGTAGGGGAGGCGGGAATTTTGCCCCACCCTCTATCTCAGCCATTACTAGTCCATTCGGGCTGATTTTTTTCTCACATAATGAAGACCCCTAAAGGAAGTAAAAATGTGAAAAAAAATTCAAGAAAATGGATGAGCCTGAAACGTGATGGCTAAAGTTCAGTATTGCGAATTGATGCCAGGGTTGCCTTTTTCTTACTTAATTATAATAGCCAGAAATACAATTGTATGTTAAAATTACAAAAAAACCCATGATTTCCATGGAAGAACATGCAACAAAATTTCTTCTTACGTTGGATGAGGACAGGCGCAAAACTCTTGAGGAGAAATGGAAACTCCTGTTTTTGAAAGTGTGTGATGCCTGCGTGACACATATCATTCAAACAGTACCCTTTGTGTCAGATCTCTTCCTCGAGGACAGATGTTACAGATGCTAGAACAATCACTTAACGTAACAAACACTTACGTAAAATTTCTGTTTGTGTAAAAGCTATTGACAAGTGAGCTTTTTATGCACTTATTAATTTCTATTGTAAAAACTTTGTGTTAATTGACTTAACAATAATGAATCACACTGTCCGGAACATTACAGTGTGTGGTGCAATAACAAGAGCCTTATGAATTATTCTATCTTAACACTAAATCTGTTCGTAAACAATCAGAGAACATTCTAGAACTTACAGAATTTTATGAGATCCCTCCTTTTGTGAAAATTAGATTTAAGACTCTACAGTCACTTACTGAACTTAGTCTCAAAATTTGGCTGCAACTTCCGGCTCTTGTAGTCTGGCTTCTCAGCTCGTAACTTGTGGCAGAGTTCTAGGGTGAGGATGTTGGTGGTGATGGTATTGGAGTAACTGGCAGCTTGCCAGGTAACTCCTTCACTGGTTATGCAGCAGTCGTTGGAGTGGTTTGTGGTAAGAATTAGACATCTCGTGGAGGCTGCTGACCAACTGGTGTATACGACTTCTTGGCTTTATATGTTCTAATGTTCTTTGGTAGACCTTTCCTCTCTTCTCAACCAGAAAGAGTCTTGGTTCCCTTTCAGGATTAAGTTATTTAAAGATTGTGACTGGTTCGTAAATGTTCTACTAGATTTTTCTCATGTTAACCTTGAGAATGTTATTGAAGACCGGTCTATCTGGTCCTGCTTTCTTGTTGCAGATTTTTTGTTGTTGTTTTTTAATTGTCCTGTTGGCTTCTTATTGGACTACATCTTGTGATTGTTGGGGACTGTGGAGATCTCTTAGCATTTGGAAGCAAAGATCTTGGTTTTCATCCATGCAGTAGCTTATATAGTGATCGTAGATCGTTGTCTAGTGGAGTTATTCTGTACAAGTAAGTGGCTGTGTAAAGGCAAGGGCGGATTTTAGAGGCAAAGATTGGGGG
>JANTCA010002951.1:0-11049 GCA_024741275.1 Chironex yamaguchii | reverse complement strand
CTATCTATCTATCTATCTATCTATCCATCCATCCATCTATTTATCTATCTATCTATCTATCTATCTATCTATCTATCCTGACTCAAATAATCGGCAACAACATTGTCTTCTCCAGGTACATGCTTGATTTTTAAGTCATAATCTGCAAGCTCCATCAGGTAACGAGCATGTCTCCCATTGGCTGTAGGTTTTGTTGCTATCAAATTTATTAACACATTATGATCAGTGAGAATTTTGGTCGGATACTCCAGAATAATATGTTGAAAACGTTTACAGCATTCACAAGGGAGCAAAATTCTTTGTCAGTTGCGGAATGGTTTCGTTCGGCAGATGAAAAGATTTTGCTGAAAACCCACCAAATATTCGAATCCTTTTCGAGAAAGGCACCCATGGTCACGTCTCTTGCGTCGACGTGCCTGCAAATGTGCACAGAGTACAGTCAATGTTCGGAATAGGATATGCATCCTTTTCTGTCATTGCATTAAGTCGACGAAAATCCACCACAAAATGCCATTTACTGGTTTTTTGTCTTTACAAAAAAGCACGGAGATTGCCATCCTGATTTAGACTCTCTAATAATCCCTTTGGATAGTATTTCCAGAATCGGAGTTTCACTTTCCTGGATCAGGCTGTGTGGCATCTTATACGATTTTCCTCTATAAGGGACAGCACATGGCATAAGGCGAATGTCATGGGACAATGTCTTACATGGGGGAACAGTTTCGGTGAAAACGACAGGAAATTCTTGCAGTAATGTCTGCAATTTAGTCTTTTGCTGTGGCAAGAGTTGGGCACCATATCTGACTTCTTTAATGTTACAAGAGTCTGAGATAAGGATAGTTTAAAGTCTTGCATTCCTGGAACACCGAGAATCATAGCATGTAGTGGATGGAGAATAACACAAAATTCCAGGGCTTTTTCAACTCCGTACAAAGAAATAAACAAGTGGACAGAGCCTCGGCTGGAATCAGTTTTACCATTCGCTAAAGTCAGCTGCTTGCATGCTGACGAAACAGCAACATTCAGATTTTGGCATAGTTTATGTGATATAATGTTGATACTGCTACGGGAATCTAACATATATCTCACTTTCGATGAGAATCAATGTCGTGAAAAAGCACTTTGTCTGTTGAGGTATTACATATATCTGACACTGATGAAGGCTTAAGCCGAAACACAAAAAATTTAATGAATTTCCACTTACCCACCGCTGGGTTTCGTCTCGTGATACCAATGACTTTGAATGTCCTTCACTAAACCTTTGTGCCGTGATGGCACGGAGGTTTGAGTGTTGGCTTTTAAGTCTGAGGATTGCAAGTTCGAGCCCGGTCGGCTCCCACTTGGTGCAGCTATTGTGGTAATGCCCACTCTAGGTTAATATATTCATATATATTTGTACATATATATATGTATGCTGAAAAAAGTTTTCTGATGAATGGAAATTCCTGTTTGATATCATTTCACCACAGGGTAATGAAGGCATGGACAGTTGTGGTATCATGCTTAATTCAATCTTATTGAACACAGATTGGGGAGTACTGAAGTGTACCTGTTGATTTGTAATAGATTACAAGCAGGTGAAGTGGTGCTTGAACATTGTTCCAGTGGAAACCTTCTACGTCATCCTGCAACACAAAACTATAGTTCTCAGCAAAATCTAACATGACAATTGCTTCATCCTCAGGACGATTTTCTTTGAAATCACTGAGATAATGAGATTTGGCTTTTTCTTTGAAGTGGTGCTGCCGGAGGCTATCAATTGAACTACAAACTGTTTGAATGAAGTCTTGTGCAGATGTTGTTAAACACAATATGGTTGTTCAATCAGTGTGCACCAACTGGTTGTATGTCATCTGGATCAAAGTCATGCTGATTAAATACGTCTGTCCAAGGCTGTTCTAGTCAATTGTTGCCAGGACAATGTTCGCACAAGTGTAGCATACATTCATGGTTATTTACAAAAAAGTAGTTAAAATGCAAACTGTCATGGGGATAAAAACGCCTAAATTATTTTCATATGAAAGAGTTGAGGAAACAATCTGATGTTGTGATCAAATGATAATCATATGTGTACAATTATGTAGGAAAAAAATGGTTGTGCTGGGTGGATGACCACGTTCTGATTCTAACTGTTAAAAATTGGTCTAAAATTGCATTTTTTCAGTCTGAGCCATTTTTGGAGCTCCTTTACTCTTTAATTATGATTTCAATACTGTCCAAAAACTTTCCACAGATAGTCATGTACCTAAATGGCAGGAGTGTAGCCCCAATAAACAGTTGTGATTTATTGTAGCATGACAGTTGCAACCTGACAAATTGAAATTTTCATTTTCGCACATAACAGCAAGGGAGGCTCATTTCAACAGCAAACAGAAATGCATTGTCATCTGGGCATGAAATAACTGGTACAAATCTGTCTTTATCATCAAGCTTTTGTCTTTTGGCTCATGCGACAAATGAAAAGTATTTCGACAGAATCTTATGGCAAAGGAGACTATTAGAAGACAAAATACCATACAAAGACGAATTGGTTTTTGTCAGAGTGACCTTCTCTGGCCCTGAGCTACCACTCCGGAGCCAGAGCAGACCTGGAACTGTGGAAGTAGGGATGCTCACTTCCCTGTATAGTCCAATTTGGACTACCCACTACCTACCGAGAAGAAAAGTAGAAAAAGAGGGAACAGGCCTAAAGAACCCCACAAATCAAGTGTATCTATCCTACTCCAAACACCAACATTAGCCTCACGTAAATAAATGATCCATGTTGAATAATTCCTCAAAGTAGTAGTGGTTACAATTCAAGAAAACCAAGCCTCTAAAATATCATCTCAAAATACTTGTTAGAATTTATGGTGCCAGCCTCAACCAGCCATTGCTATAATCCTCAAGCAACTGACACAAATAATATTCACTGCTACCATCAGTACCTTCCTCATCATTGTACTTAACAAAACATCAGGGGTTTCAACATCCTCACTATCTTCATCTATATCTTCAACCAAAGTCTTATACCACATATCAACTCCTTCATCAGAATATAGGTGAAAAACATTGGTTCCAATCAAATCAAACGTAGTCAAGGAAACAGCTGTAAGGTCTTCATTAGCAAAAACTTCCATTAATCTATATTGTACAACCTCATCTTCATCGTCATACTTAATATTAAAAAGGGGATTTTCGCCACCAGAAGATGAAAGCACTGTACCTTAATGCCAAAGACTCTCATTATTTTCATAAAAAAACCTATGATATAGTCGCTTTCCTATGAAGTCATCTGGGCATGAAATAACTGGTACAAATCTGTCTTTATCATCAAGCTTTTGTCTTTTGTGTAGTAGATTTGTCTTGTTGCTTTTTTCTTTTATTTTTGTTAACAATTTGTTTCCTTTCATTTTTTTCTTGTCCTAGAGACTGCTTTGCCTGAATAAATTTTTTTGTATCTAATTATAATGAAGGATTACAGGCTGGCTGGTATTATTATCATCAAGTAATATATTTCCATTACTTGCAAATTTGATAATACTAATTAAATTGATTATCAATTCATTAACAGAGAATCTCTTTCCACCCCTACTAAGGTGGAAAACCTTATCATTATGAATGTTCCCTAAAACTGGTTTTCGAAATCTTATTTGGAGCCACAATGCTTCTCTCTTTTTGTTATTATTCTGTATGTTGGATACTTTATGCTCTACTTCTTGAGCCAATTTCCAAACGCCAAATTTTTTTAATTTCAAAATGCAGGCTTTGTTTTAATAATCTAAGATACTGATCCTTTTTCATTTGCTCATCAATCTTCTCCTTATACTTCTCTGCCTTTACTGTTAACAATTTGTGCTGTTTACATAGATATTTTTCTCTTGTGCCTTTTTTGATTTTCTGGTAACTTCCATGATGCTTGTTTTAATATCTGGAAGAAGCCAAGATGATGTGTTACTGCATTTCAACATTATCAGTCCTGCAATTGCAAAATATGTGGCTTTTGGTTTATGTTTCTTGTAATAATCAACCATACCCAAGTCATGCTCTGCAGAAACATTACTTTTTGAAACACTTTGGGTTTCCTTTATAAAACTGTCGTCTTGCTCTTTACCCCAAAGCTTCTTGTGAATTTGTGTCAAATGGATAAAATCAACATATCATCCTCAGGTCAAATCATGAAAGTGATGACCCAGATGGTATACCAATGACGTTGTACTGGCAGTTAAGGACTGGGAATGTGGAAATATGTTTCCAGGGATTCAGGACAGTTTGTTTTTGATATGTGACGATTTTAGTATTTGTATAGGAAAAACTTTGATTGTAGTCATTTGAAGGAACTTAATTATCAATGTGGATCTAGGCCACAATTTAGCAATTGTGGACAGTTCAGGAGTTAATCTCTATTGTTAATGTATCTATTATGGTAATAAATCGATTTAAAGTACTTCTACTTTGGAATGTTTGGTTGTTGACTTCTTCATCACTTAGGTCAGGTTTTACTGAAAGATACCCTTTAGGATTCTCTGGTCAGTTTTAACTTCGAATATGATGGACTGTTGCTGTAGTCAGTGACACTGAGAAGGCATTTCTGCAAGTTTCCCTTCACCATTCTGACAGAGATGTAACAAGATTCTTTTGGCTAAAAAATCCAGATTTTCTGCCAACTCCATGTAATCTTCAGGTCCATCATTTTACGTGAGTCTGCTTTTGGGTTATATCAAGTCCATTTCTCCTGTCAGCTGTCATTAAGCGTCATCTCATGCACAAGAAAACTCCAGTTGCACAAAAAATTGTTGATAATATCTATGTAGATAACGCCATTTGTGGAGTGGAAAATAGTATTTCTGCTCTCGACTTCTACAGCAATTCTAAGACTCTCTTCGATGAAATCAAGATGAATCTTCAAGAATGGTATAGCAATGACCCAGACTTTCATTCTCAAATTCCAGTTGAAGATTGTGGCAAGGATCAAACTACGAAAATTTTGGGTCTCAATTGGGACACCAAATCTGACTAACTAGGATTTTCAGGCTTGAAACAATTTAGCAATTGTAGACAGTTCAGGAGTTCCTCTCTGTTGTTAATGTATCTATTATGGTAATAAATCGATTTAAAGTACTTCTACCTTGTTTGGTTGAATGTTTGGTTGTTGACTTCTTCATCAGTTAGTTCAGGTTTTACTGAAAGATTCCCTTTAGGATTTTCTGGTCAGCCTAACCTTACAGTTTTAACTTGGAATATAGTAGTAAGGAAATGATACTTCCCTTCTTTTAAATGATCTTTGAAAAGTCTCCTTGTAGAAACTACAAAGCCACTAAAAATTAATTCTTGACATCTTTTTGTAAGGATATCAAACTTTGCATCTTTAGAGGCAAATAAAGAACGAAATGCTTTATCTTTATGGACATCTATTCCATCAAAAATTTGAATGTCACCTTTCAAAAATCCACTCGCGTCTTCTGCCCACAAAGCAAATTGATCCAATAATCTCCAATAAAATTTATTCATATTGATAATATGACCTTCCTTTGCTAATAGTCTCCAAAGGCTCCAGTTAATAACTTATCAATCATCCCTAATGCTCTTGTTGCAGCTACAAATGAAGGGACTTGCAAATCATTGTGAACAGCAGATAACCACTTATTTTCCTTTCCAACTCTCTCAAAAAATATTTTCGAAAAATCTTCAAGATAATATGTTCCTGCAGCATTATAAAAGAGAATATTAAAACGACTACCAAAAAAGGAGCTAAGGGTACACTGTCAATGCCATGTTCCATCTGAAGAAAAGTTTTGAATTGTTTCATTCTACTTGACCTTTCACTGACTCTTTCTTGTACTGCTTTGCAGACAGTTCTTATTAATCGATTAACACCTGACTCTCCCCCACTATATCCACCAGCAGACAATGAACAAACACTGAATGATGTCTGAATGACATGACATACAGAGGTAGCAGATTGAAAAATGCAGCCTTGATTTATCCGGAAGTGGACAGTCCTCTGTACCCCCGCCCTCTAGTATTCTTCTTGTTATGCTTATTTCTCTTCTAGTAATGAAAAGCGAAACAAAATAAGATTTTATGAATGTTGCGAGTATCACTAGATGGACATATAGCAGCCATTTCTATCTTATTTTGGCCTTTAGTTGTGTCTGCTAAGTTACCGAGAGTTTTTCTCCTTTTCGTTTCTCGTGGTTTCGAGGCTATTCGAAGATGGCTGTATCCTCCTCCCTTTCCTGTGGGTGTAATTTTCTTTGTTTCTCAGTCATCCCACCCTTCCAACAATCTGGCGGTGATCAGAATTTTCGTGTAGACGGTAAGTTGATTTTTATGACTTGCAAATATAGGTAAATACACTGGTATCCGATTCATTATGTTTGCGTCGTTGCTTACTTCTAGAAACACGATGTCTTTCCGTGAAAGATGTAGGAAAATAGGTTATTCCAAGCAGCAGTAGAACTTACTCGGCCGGGACTTAAATTGACTTCTGGTAACAAGAGATAACATGGCAAAATCTCTAACTTCCGCACTGGCAGTGTGGAAAATTAGGGGGAAAAGAACGTAAAGATTTGAATAATAACTTAAACATTCCCGAGATAAAGAAGGCAAGACAGTTTTTTGCAGGAAAACAGCCCATTCCACAGACTAAACTTATGGTTAGGAAAATGGCGACAAGTCTGTTTATCGTGGCGTATTGATCTGTAAGGTTGACTTTCTTTGTCACTGATGATAACAGCAATCCCTTTTGCTGGTTAATACGTTCTGTACCCCATTGCACAATAAGAGAGATGTTTTATGACGTGACGTTTAAAGAATTACAGTATGTAGTACACCCTTACACCAACAGAAATGTTGCCGGCACACAGTTACCACGTCACATATGAATTTCATGGGGTCTCTTACAAGAATCCGTTCTTATTTTCAGGATGACATTTGAGCCAGATAGACTTTTTTAGGAAAGCTTAACAGTGTTAATCTGCTAACCTGGTCTTGATGTGAACACACCTCTCAATTTTGCCTGGATTATCTGCTCTCTTGACACTTTTTGGCCTGTTTAGGCCATTGAATGAAGCCCACAAATCCAGTGTCTTAATCAAAGTCCTTGCACTTTGATCATTCAATTATTCATGTGTCTGTTAATACTATTGAAATGCAGTGAAGGAGAAAGATATTTAAAGCAAGTAACAAAATATTCTGTCCCCATGACAAAGTTCCCATGATAGTCACGACGTTTAATTGGTGACTGTCATGGGGATTTAAAGTTTTTGATATTCGTCTTAAAGTGGCCTAATATTAGGTTACCTTGACTTCTTATGGAACAGATACAATAACTCGACTGTGGATCATTCTAAAATTCTTGTTTGTGAAAAAATAACCTTTCATTCTGTTGTTTCATGTGAGGAATACAGAACTACAGTCACCTTGAAAATTTGTGATGTTGCTCTAAAAACATACTTAAAAGATTTTTCTGTCTGACACTCTTCATAGTATGAATCATCAGAAAGGAAAGTATATGTATATGGCAACCTATTTATATGAAACATGTATCAGAAGTAGCCAGTCATAAACAAGAAACAAAACAAAGGAGAAAACGAAGAAACAAAACATTAGTGGTTTTTTTGTTTTAATGTAGACAGACTCCAATACACTTAGATGAAAAGGACGATCTAGCTTTGCCAATTATCTGAAAATTCTCATCCTTGTGCATTTTGGCGCATTCTAAATTTTTAGTAAATGTTGGCCTATGGCAGAATCACATGCTTTGGCGGCCATTTTTGCTTTGATAGCTGTTCTCTAAGAGAAACTGATGCTTTGTGTACAGTGGCTGGAACATGTTTGATCCTGTCACTCAATCTTTGAGAAGTGCGACCTACATACCAAGCTTCACATCGGCACAGGAATTCATATACTACTAAGCTTTTTTGTGTGGTAGGTACACAATCTTTGTGAATGGATGGCAAGATCTTCTTAGTGGTGAAAACAATTCTTGGATTGACAGCAGAGAAACACTTAACTACAGCCTTTTTAATCTGTTTCTATGCAGATAGAAACAGTGCCTAGCCAAGGAAGTTTTAAGTATACAGTACATTTTGAGGCTCAAAAGATAAGTCAGTTACAATATCAGTGATCTTTTCATTCTCAGAAGATTATAAGACGAAAAAACCTTCAAAGTATGTTTTAGCGCAATATTGCAAATTTTCAAGGTGATTTTCAAGTTTTGTACGTTCAAGAACTACTGTCATACCAATAATGGTTTTCAAACCTTTGTGCATCAAGGTGTGTGTTTGGAGCAAGTAGACACGGCACAGGAATATTTAATATTTGACTCTCATGCTCAGTTTTTAGATATGAGAGGAACTTAAGTAGGTACATGTTTATCTATGTATGTATGTATGTATGTATGTATGTATGTATGTATGTATGTATATATGTATGTATGTATGTATTTGTGTATGTATGTATGTATGTATGTATGTATGTATGTATGTGTATGTATATGTATATGTATAAAGTTATGTTTATAATAACTGAGAATTGCAGAATCAAATTGCGTTACAGTGTAATGCAATTTATAAGTATTAATGTAAAAGATGGTGCAAAGTGATGGAATTATATCCCAATGCCAAACCTGAAGACCCGATGAACAATACAAGCATCCTGTCTATTTTAACATTTACTCAGGATAAACATGGTCATAAAGAGGAAGATTGTAGTTGACTGTGAAGTCCAATTGTTTTCGCTCCTGTTGTAAATGAAGAGAACAAATGCCTTGGAAGGATTTGTGGCAAGTTTGTCTGCTCAAATGTGGTACAATTAAGTAGATTTACTCTAACTCAGAACAAGGTATCTCTAAAGGACTAAACTTTGTACCAATGCCAAAGGGCATTAATAGACTCAACTGAAGATTGAGTTGGAGATTTTCAAGAGAAAAATGAGATTAGGCTTTTTCTTTAAAAATATAATTGATTCAAACATTGAAGGTAAGCATGAAAGGACGTTTTCGGTTCCATCGAGCTGGCAGCCACCTAAGGGGAATCCAGCACTAGAACTGTATTTAGAGCCTTTGGAGAAAGAGCTTTTGTCAGTACTACCAAATGGGAAATAACCTTTGCTATAAGGAGTTAGTTGCCTTAGAAGATCTTGCATCAGATACTGATATATTCATTTAGGAAGCAGATAAAGGGTCCTTGGTAGTTGTCTGGGATAGAGAAGATTATATTAATGAGACAATTGACAGTTAAATGATGACAGTACATATAGGAGATAACAAGAAGGTAAATCTGAAGAAGTAGCAAAGATCATCAAGGCAGTTGTAGATAGTTTAGGGGAAGACACAGGAATTCGGGACAAGGTTAAGGGGTACATGCAGTTAGATTCTGATAGATTAGGTAGATGTTATCTATTACGAAGAATTCATGATGGATTAAGTGAAGTTATTTTTAATTGTTATTATGCAGAACACATTTCAAGAGTATTTAGAATTTCATCTTAGCCCATTATTTAGCTTAAGCCCATCCTATGTTAAAGATAATAAACATTTTCTCTCTCTTGTCTGATCTTATGTACTGGACGATGCCTTGCTGTGTACAGCAGATATTGTAGGGTTGTATCCAAGTCACGAAGGATTGGCTATGGAGGAAGAGTTAGACTTGAGAGAGGGAATCTTTTAGTACTGATAGTTAAATTAGCCAAGGTAGTTTTGGAAAATAATGTATTTGAATGTGATGGTCAGTTTGATAGGCAGTTATTTGGTACAGCTGTAGGAACTAAGTTTGCACCAGCTTATGCTAATTTGCTTTTGTCAAGATTAGAGAGGTAACTTCTGGCAGAATAGAGTATACTTCTTTAGTCTGGTTTAGATGTTTAGATGATTTTTTTTTCTTTGGACACATGAGAATAGATTAGGAGAGTTTCAACAGCATCTTAATGAAAGTTGTCCTAACATTAAGTTTATGTTTGAAAGTTAAATTACTCGTATTAGTTTTTTGAATACATAAGTAAGTCAGTTAGTTAATTTAGAGCAGCTCTTTTTATAAACCTACAGATGCACACCAATCTTTACACAAGAAACCTTGTCATCAAGCCATGTAATGAGAGCTAAACCATACAGTTAGGCAGTTAGATTAAGAATTTGGTCAGATGATAGTTGTTTTTAAAGCAGGGAAGCAGAACTAGTGGATTAGATTGTGAAGAGGGGACATGAAAAGAGCAGATTTTAGAACAAGTAGACAGAGCTAGGAATTCAATTAGAAAGGATTTGCTTGATTTTAAGGAAAATAAAAAGGAGGAAAAGGAGAACATTGCCTTATTTTTAGGGCATCATCCAGCTTTTAACAGAGTTAGGTGCATCATTCATAATCTACAGAGTATATTAGACAGTTCAGAAGAGTGTAAAAGTTTCTTTGCAGAGGACCACTTGGTTTTCATATTGGCAGTCTTAAGGATTGCTTAGTTAGGGCTAGGTTACCTAAATTAGAGGATTCAAGAGAAGTTGGAAGTTTTGACTGCAGCAAGAATAGATGTCAAACTTGTCAGTTTCTAGAGGAAGGGAGTATTTTTTAATGTTATGAATCAGGCAGTCAATACAGAATTAACTAGAGGCTTGATATTGATACTTCAAAGTTTATATGCTAAAGTGCACTGTACTTTTTATGCATATGTATTAATCTGTCAAGAGCTCAATCATCTGTATTTATATATAGATATATATATGTACCTCAACAGACACATAGACCAGACGGAAAATGAGGTAGGGGTAAACTGGAACTGAACTTTATTAGTTAATGTTTTCCCTGTGCAGAATTTTGTGCACATTAAAATTAATGAATTTCCCCTTACCCACTGCTGGGTTTCGTCTCTGGATACCAAGAACTTTGAAACTCCTTCACCAAACCTTTGTGCCATGATGGCACGGAGGTTTGAGTGTTGGCTTTTAAGTCTGACGATTGCAAGTTTGAGCCCGGTCAGCTCCCACTTAGTGCAGCTATTATGGTAATGCCCACTCTTGACAAATATATAAAAAAGCACTGTGTCTGTTGAGGTATTACATATATCTGACACTGATGA
>JANTCA010002950.1:0-11052 GCA_024741275.1 Chironex yamaguchii | reverse complement strand
GAAAAAGAATTATTCAAAACGTTAAAAGTGTTCTTGCAATTTATATATATTTGGCAAATGGATGAGATTGCCTGTTCATTGCAAGCAGCTTCTTTACAAGATTGTGAAATGGATGTATTCGTCAGAGAAACAGACATGGATAGCATTTAAAGCGTTTTGTAGGGCAAGGGGAAAGCCATAGATATTTGTTTCAGTGTTAAATTGTTTAATTGTGTCCAAATGGTTTCTAACATTCGCCCCCAAAGACTAAAACTGTCAATTTTTGTTTTTTGGAGTATTTGACTTTCATATGTGCCTGAAAAATCATTCAGCATTTTTTGCTGCAGCACTTGCTTTAGGTAATGGCATTAACAACGGATTCTGAGGACTGATATATATCTAAACTTGCTAACAAGTATCCCTGTGCAGTTAGGTAGCTCGCATCTCTGCAAGATCTCACCAAAATAAACACTATACTATGCAGTATGGGTAGCTGCAAGTCCATGGGGGCAACTGAAGTATAAAGGAAACCATAGCCTTACGCTGAGTCAAATGACAAACAAAAGAGTATTCCTTACGACATAATATATAATTTCAGGAACTACATACATACTGTATACAGTGGGCGCCTGCATCTCATGACCAAACTGACACAGTTATCATGCAAAACCATTTAACTAAATTATGTGGCCTGAAATTACACTCACAACCACATCTTGATCACAAAACCTCGGTACTACCAACTGTCTAGTCTTTACTCATGATATTTCAAACAAGTGATCAAGCCTAAATCTGCTACGGCTCATTCGTGCATCAGTCATCTTCTTACTCGAAAGCGGTCACCATTTACAAATCCATTAGACTAGGATTCCACTTATGAGTAACCGAACCTTTGGTACTCGTGGAGTAAACATCCGTAAACATACTGACGAGCATTAACAGATGGAAAACTACACAGCAACACAGATCGACCAAATATCAAATAATCACTAGCTTCCAAACTATATGCTATTGAGTAAGATACACCTAAACACTTTTCGGTATTACTTCTTTATTCTCAGCTGGAAGTTCTATATTGAGAGACTGCAAACGAGACAATGTACCATGTACCTTTATCAATACTTTGACTCTCAGCAGTGCATTCTAGCTAAGCAAGGGCTCTAATAAACTTCCATCATCTAGCTGCATTAATCGCTTATACGATCTGCTCACCGGCATCAAACAGTACAAAGTGCCCAATGGTTATTCCTCACGCGACTGCAATGGTAAACAAGACATCCCATGACAACTGATTTCAAACATTATTCTTACCAGTGAAGACCTCGATGAATTCTCCTGGCGGGGCATGCTTTATAAAGTCTGAAGAAATCCTGATCTGCGAAAGTAAACGTTGAACACAAGCTTAGTTAATGAAGTTTGTAAATTGCACACATCGAGGTGTGTATCCAACGAAACACAACTAACACTTCACGAAACTTATACCAAAATACTTCTACGCTAATTGCTTATAAGGATAAATCCATGTGTTCATAGCTCAACAAAGAACTGATGATTACCTTCTCCTCATCTGAGATATGCTCTGCGTATTCAGACATATCCCTTGCTGGCTAAATTTCACCCTCTTTGCAGCACAAAAGGTAGCTTGTTACGAGGAAGTGAAGTAAGGCGTCTGCTTCAAGATGGCAGCCAAATAACACCCGATATAGGAGATGCCTGCAATGCCTCCTGGGATATCAGGCCTTGACCTCCAAGTCATTGGACCCTGGCTCAAATCGTAACGACATGAAAGCTATGACGTTCCTAATTACCTCCGCCGAGGAGGTTATATTTTTGACGGTGTCTGTCCGCTTATCTGTTTATTATGTCTATGTGTTAGCAAAAAACTCACAAAGGCTCAAATGTATTGTGCTGAAATTTTTACAGGATGTTAGTATCCTGACTTGGGCAGAAATGATCTATTTTGGTGATGATTGGTATAAAATCTTGGACACTGGATGATTTTGAAATTTTTGGTAATGATATCTTCATAAAACTACAACTAGTGAAGAAACCCAGTTGTCATGTCATTTATTATTATAGCTTATTTTGAATATTCAGAAAACTGGAAATCCCATTTGACGACATTGGCTCTCCAACTGCTTCTAGCTATATACTGTATATATCATTAGTAATCATAACAACGTTTTATCATTTAACTTTATATAAGCTATTGATATTCATTGACTAAATGAATGCGTTGCAGGTAGAAGTGGACAAGGCGTTTGATTAACAAAGGTTTTCGGGCAGAATAGTCACGTATATAATGTAGTTTAATAGCAATACCCTGGAGTGCAAATGTTAACTATGATTTTCATTAATACGAGCACCTCTGCATATCCAAGCGATGCAAACAATATTCAGTTGCTGGAATGTTGTGTGGATTAATAAATTGCATATGCATAATTATAACCATGAAAGGCAGATTATAGACCTATGTTGTAGATCAGTTATGTATCATGATGTGCTTTATACAATTGTTCTGCAGTGTAGAGAAAACTTGAAATAGACGAACTTCCAAGCAATAGGTTCAAGACCGACGAGCTAACACAACATAGAGATAACTGGCGAGGAGAAGTAACCCAAACCTGTTGTCTTACAGAACCTGCTGTCTTGTAAGTTCCTTAAGAGGAATTGGCCACGCATCATTACGAGTACGCTGCCAAGAAGGGTAATCTGTACTAGCATAAAGGGAGGCTTGGTGTATTATTTCTAACTTACTTTGCGTTGATCACGTGAGCTTTCCCATTATCCACATTTGTTTAACTGGTCGTGCGTTGGCAGGTAGATAAGCTTACTATACACTTCAGGTGTTGATCCCTGCACTTAGTTAAGGGGCTTTGTTCTCCTTCGTATGCCTTCCTACATATGCAATGTCTAACTAATCAACTAGGGTGTCCTGTAACCAACCCACGGCTTCCTTTTTTAGGCAGCGTAGGAGCGACATCTCTTCTTCTAAAGCCACATATGCTATTTGACAATGCGTCATCGGAGCAATTCTTCGGGGCAGGGTCCGGCATCTGGAAGTGTTCTGTCGAGATTCGTCCAGGCAGCTCATGACAAATCATATATGGAAGCTCAAGTGATGGGTTCGTCATCACAGCATTCTTCTTCACTATGGAATTTCCACATCCTTCTTTAACGTCATTGAAATAATGCTCTTGCAAACTCAGGATAGTCTTCTAGAATTGACTCTTAGTCGAGGGTAGTGGTAGTTGTGTAGGAGACTCATGTACCTTGCTCAATATCTCAGGACGTTGTGACTTATCAAGTTATACATTGCGGTTGTATGTAGCTAAGCACGGGAAGACGTTTTTTGCTTAAATTGTCATTCAGTCGCAAGTCAATTTGTATACGGTGGGTTGACCGCCCTGCGAACTAGTGCACAATCCTCAGCAATTGAATAGTAGGGAGCTCATGAAGACTTACGCAAAGTCTTGGCATGGGCTCCACAGATTTGTTCCTGCTAGCACGCACAGCATTTCTTATTCGCAGCTTGCTGGCTATTTTCTGTAAGCGGTTAAAATCATGTCAAGAGCCATACATGGTTGTGATCCTGTTTAATTATCAGGTTGTTCTTTAAGTTGGGTTTACTAGATTACCACAGTCTATAGAGGACTAGCCGTTAAGAGCAATAAGAATAAAAGAAAGAAGGTTCAACATCCTAGAGTCAGAAGAGTGCTGCCAGATGGCAGGATTCTAATATCAAGAGCTATCTCGGAGGCGCCTATTCAATCGCCAAATTAAATAGAGGTGGCTATAGGCAACAGCCTTGGCAGGGCTTAGAGACCCCAAAACCTATGTTGGTAGGTGTTTGGGTTAACGCTAGGACCACCCATATCAAACACGTGTATGCGTAAGGATCAGTCAAAGAGTGATAGCTACTCTTAACGAATACTCGTAGGGCACAATGCCAGCAAGCTGTTTGTACAAAGATTTTTGTTACCAAAAAGGGAAAAAAGAGAAACAATGTTAATGAAATTGGTCGACGTCTAGTTATTGAAAAATATTCGTATGAATGGCAGTTGTGCACATTTGACAGAAGCCACATTTTAGTTTTATTTATTTCTACTTTTATTGTACCCCTTACACTTGTCTTATGAGGGTGTAAGTAAAAGTGCTTAAGTTCCGCAATGACGCAAGGTATTTCCCACAGGTGGACAAAACCTTGTAATTGACGTCATTTTTCCTGAGGTATTCCTACTTGTGCAAAAATTACTTATCTACTTGTGAATTATCTTATCTACCAATCATGACCCCTCACAGATTTATGAGTGCGTTTGGAGGTATTTAAGAACGACTGTATGTAAAAGGCAGAGACAGAGCAAGAAAGGGTGTACTGCCCAGCAGACAAAATACTCGTTGTCTTCTTGTGTGTTTGTTTAACACTCAATTGCGGTAAAAGGGGCCCAGTTAGTTAGTTTTGTAGGATGCCGTCAGTTCAATTCCTTTGTGGAAACTAGTGCCAGTTGTGCCACCTTTGGATTAATTGGATTTTCGAATTTGAAATGTACTTATTAGCAAGTGAAATTACTGTCAAAGACATAAACCAGACCTCTTGACCTATGAGATTGGAATTCACTTCTAGAATTTTTCAATCAGGTTCCTTACGGTGGCATTGGCTCCAAAAACCCAGAAAAAGCGACATTATGAAGACTTCTAGTTTCGAAACACCCTGCAAGGGAGAGGCAAGCCCTACATTCACTTCAGACTTTGGACGCTTTCACAACCTTGTGACTTTGCAGGTCCAGAGTTCGAAATGGAGCAAATAATTATCATTGGTGGGACATTCTCAAATAGTACTACCACGCAAAACATACAGAAGCTAAGGAACAATTAGATGTAGATACAGCAGTAAGTCAAGTCAAAAATAACTTTATGTAAAAATGGTAGTGGATCACTTCATTATACCTAACCCTTTCCAGCTAGAAATAACGTCACAATTTAGACAAAGAGAATCATTTTCTCCCACATGTCAAAGTAAACCTTCAAAAACTTCACCTCAGCAAATTTCGTCTTGAAAATGAAATACTGTCCACCTCGATACGCACTATAGACTTAAAAAGGCATCAACATCGACGTTGTTAAGATACAGTCAATATAAAGGAGACCTTTATTAGAACTGAACTGTGGGCATTTCCACTTTATTATGACCACAAGGTACAAATACACTATCTCTAAAAGTCAACGCAATGACTGATGTCAAAACCCGTTACTATAGACTAGAAAGGAAATAGTTTGGGCAGTTTTACAATTCCATGATACAAAGAGATTTCTCGTAGCAGTAGAAAGTCAAAGCCCGACTCTAGAGTGGAATGCTGGGTGAACATTACGACTGCACAAACACCTTTGGGTCAGGTCAATCAATGACAATGAATAATTTCGCTTCAGATGTTTTGAATCATAATTTCTTTAGTATCTTCTTATAGTGCTCAATTAAATCTTCGTCTGTGAATGCATCCACGATCTTTTGATGCGATGGCAATTGAAAACAGACTTTGCTCCACTTTAAGATTCTTTGATACTCTGGTTTGTCTGGTATTTTCAGCTCTGGAAAAGGGTTTCCAAGAAGTGTCCTTCGAAAGTGAGGCAACAAGGCTATGTCTAAGTAGCTTACACTGTCCCCAGCAAAGTATGGGCCATCAGGGGATAACTTACACATCCAGGCATTAATTTCAGCTATGGTTGTCAGCAAAGATTCCTGGAGTTGTAGTGCATCCTCTGGTGATTTTGCTTGCATGAGTGCATAAGACTGTCGTGTATACTTGGTATTTATTAAATCTGCAGCCATCCGAAACATTGCTCTTTCAGCTGGCTTCTCAGGCAAAAGTCTTTTGCCGGTGGGTGATTGAAATGTTTCATCCAAATACTCAACACAAATCATTGATTCGTATAAATTGTATCCAAGATCTTCAATGGCAGGAACCTATGGTATAAGGATAGAGGAGACATGTTATTCCACGTATCTCACGTGTAGACTGTAAACAAAGCAGGAATTGGAAGAATGAATAAATGGTTGTGTCATGTGAGCTTGTGTGATAATTTCAACGGGGACTCATCAAGCTCCGTTCTTCAACATGTTATTAGCATTTTAAACACTATTGTTTCCCATTGTAAATCGAATTTTATTCTGCTTTGTAAAACGGAAAACGAAACGCAATTGTATAACACCGAGAGAACGTTTACAATATATAGAGGATTGCTATAATCTTGCCATTTAGAGACAATGGATTGGAATGCTTAATCTAGTAACTGTCTAAGTTTTGAGGACAATGAAACTTAAGGTAAGGAATGACAAGGGCAGACACAAAGTCTAATATTTAGAAAGGATCTAAAAGCAAGAAAAGCCAGTAAGGAACAATTTAATGATAGGGCAGGAGAGCTTGAAAGTCGGTCACGATAAATTACCCAATTCATGCCTGCATGGACATTGAACAGAATATCACGATGACAATGATAATCATGATGATCATGTGATGATGAAATGATGATGTACCATCACACCTAACTATTTGAAACATACCTCTAATACGTGGCTACATATTACACATACTATATAAACACCAATGATTAAACATCACAATTCATAAAATATCAAAAGTGTTTAATTGTACAAGACTTAAAAACCAAAAAAACTATGATATTTGCAGAAAACATGATTTCATACGACTATTCAGATTATACCATCAAATTTATTTTAAACAGGAAACTACATTTTCTCACAAACACAACATTACACAAATTTAGGCACAAACAAATACACGTACCTTACTATTACTAAACACACTATACTAATCTACTCATTTTAAAGTCTGTCGCTAAAAGAGGAAATTTACATTTATGTCCCATTAACGTAAACGAATAGTTGAAATAGTTAAGCCATGTGGATCGATTAAGGAACGGCCAAGTCCAGGTAGGTAACATTTGCCCTTCAGTCAAAGATCCACTGTCCAATTGCTTAATTAAGCTAAACACGTGTCTTCGGGTCATCTATTTGAAACTGTAAATCACTACTAATCTTAATGCGGATATCACCTGCACCTGTTATCAACTGTCAATCATTTCTGAACTTGTTTTGTTCTCAGGTGACGTTTTCATGTCATTTCCTTCAAGTTATAATAAAGGATGAAAGCAAAACTTTTTTGGCTCCTGTGACCGCCGTGATCTTATGACCTTAATGATTAAACCTGACTTTGATATTGTAAAGATGTACCTGCTTACCTTCAAGGTATTCAGCCATAACATACAATAACACACATATAAAAGACATGACTGTAAACATTACCTTCCCGTATATGCTGTTGACAATAATATATGCAATTAGGCTTGCAAATTCTTTCATCGATCTAAATGGCAGTTCCTATTCCAATAAAATGTATTTTATAACTTTAACGAGGCAAAAATGCAAGTCCCTCCTCCATTAACACCCATTCAAAAGAGGAGTTATAGTGACGTTAAACAGCAAGGCAACGATTGTGTGATATTAGGATACTTTATGAGGTATACCTCTCCAACTGCTTAACCATTCAACTAACAACAGTAGCTAAATGGCTTTTACCTGTCTATAACAATTCAGTATACTTTATGCATCTATTATAATAACTCTTGAAGTTTACCTTTCCCAATGGATTAACTTTCAAAAGTTCTGGTGGCTTATTCCTCAGGTCGACATTCTTCAGCTCATAATCAATCTTTAACTCATTTAATGCAAACAGGACTCGGTCGGCAAAAGGACAGACTAAGGCAGCCCACACTAAAGGCTTGGGGTCTCCATCAGCTTTGTTCCTTCGAACAGCTTTTTCAGATGCCATCCTGTAAAATCAAAAACAATTTGTCAGCCTGGATATGCTTAACCCTATTGCTATTGTTTTGAATCAGTAGTAATTGTACTATCTACTCTGAGAGCAGGATCTAATCCCTATTCCCTGTCTAAACTAATATCACAAGTACAATGATTGTTAGTTACTTTAGAGAATGTTGGGGAAGTGACCATTACAGTACAATTGTTCTTAAGCAGCAAAGACCCGCGGAGGAATGGGAACTCTTACTAAAGTTTTTCAATACGAAAAGTGCAGCAACAGGCCTATTCCTCAATGTGAAGAAGACCAGAGTAAGAGACCCGGACAATCAGGAAGAGTGAGAGGAAAAGGATTGATGCAAATAAGCTGTACAGCTCGGAAAGAGGGCTGAGGATGGCATGACTGCAAGAGTGACAAACAAGGCTGTGCTGGCCATGACTTAACCTACAACGTTAATGGAGAAATAAATTCAAAAACTGAAATTATCTTATTTTGAACATACACGATTTTTTTAATAAGCACCTTAGGATTTTGGTCAGTACTCAAGTTGCCAAATTTTTATGGCAAAATTACTACTGAAGTTTCTAAAGTGGTTGCTTAAATTTTGAAATCCACTTCGTGCCACAGCAAAACAAAAACGCAAGAAAGAAACACAAATTTAACAAAACAGTATTCTTTCACCTTTCAACATAAACAGAATATCAAAACAACAAGCCATCGCTTGGTCAAGTGTTGCAGTATGTTTCAATAGTAATAAACGCATCACAAAATATATGAAAATGTATTTTAGTTGCTTATTTGGGCAGCAGGTCAAAATCTACTAGTACTGGAGTTGCTTCCTAATTTTCAACTCACGGTTAATTCCTTTGTAAAAGGAATAACCGGAGTTATCCAAATCGGTTGAGTGTGAACCTGTTAGTGACGCTACAATTTTACCACAATGCCTTTGGTTGAGTGGAAATTCGATTGTTTTGTGAGTGCAGTCCATCATCCCATCATGAAAAGAACCAATATGGAGTGGAGTATGTCATGTGATCATCGGAAGGACCCATCAATGGCAGTGGCGGCTGGTGGGGTTCTTCGTTGAGGAGGTGGGGCAAATTTCAGATTTGGGTATGACCCAATATAGTTACAGGGACCACGCCCCTATTTCGTATTAGAGGTGTTACACGAGACCAAAAATGTAACTTTTAGGTCTGTGTTGCTCAGGAACCTAGGCATTTAGTAAACTTTCGATAAAAAATGTTTGCTTTATAAAAACAAAAGTTACAAAAGCAAGGTTACAGCAAATGTCGTATCATAAAAGCAATACTTGACCGTGAGTTTGCCACAGGTGCGCTTTGATTCGAATTGGAGTACTGTTGCTTATAAAGCAGTTGCCTATAAAAAATCGTGTATCATACGGGAGGACAAAAGCATGGAAAATAACATTATGTTATCAAAGGCAGAAGAAGACGACGACAACAGAGAATGACGTAGTTGGACAGAGTAGAGAAGGTGACTGGTAGGAGACTGGGGCAGCTAAGAACACTAACAAGGGACAGGTGGGAGTTGCAAAAATTCAAAACAGAGTCAGTACAAGTCACTTGCTATCTAAAACAAGGCTGTGCCACTAGCTCCTTCTTTGGGACAACTGTATTCTGCTAGCTTAGATTAATTTTAGTGCCTCAATTTTTGACATTACTGTTTCTTGTTTCAACATTACACAAAACTTTGGGACACCATTTACCACACAAGGTACTATTGTCTCATAAGTACTTCATATGTCTATACCTTTGTTAGCACTCAGTATTCATCTTGTCAGATTCTCTGTAGGCAGCTGCATATGAAAGTCACTATTTTATAAGCAATAACAAAGAGCTTGGCAGCGGTCTCTTTACCGGATAATAACTGTGTGTTCTTCATATATACTTTACAGAAAAAGCTTTACTCTCAGAACATTCGCCACCACCTGGGCAAAATGTATGGCCATTTCCCAACCAATACTAGTGAGCATTGGGTTATATTTCATAGATGTTTTATAAGAGTTAAAACATATCAAAAATGGTAAGTACTGTCTGTCTTTGTTTACACTTTTTTAAGCCCCTGTGACTAGTATACATGCTTTTTGGGATGTAGGCAATGCTGGAAAAATAGGCGTTTCCAACATTACTTTTAAGATCATGTTCAGTGGCATTTCCATATTAGTTTTCACAGACTCTTCCTCTCCCAAACATACCATAAAACCAGTTTGCTCTTTTAGGTCTATCTGTATTACCATTTACATGTAGTTGACATTCTATATAGATGCTTCATAGCAGTGGCAGCTGGTGGGATTTTTCGTTGGCGGGGCAAATTTTCAATTTTGGGTTTGACCAATATAGATACAGGGGTCACGCCCCTATTTTGTATTAAAGATACTATATGAGAACAAAAATGTAGCTTTTAAGTCTGTGTAGCTCAATAACCTTGGTATTACCTTGGAAATTTGTATTGTTTTGGATACAGAGTCAGAAGAAATTACGATAAGGCCACTGAGAACTGTAAGAAGATAGATGGCCTAAAAATCTCTCCGTGAAACAAATCTATTGAAGAAAACGTGATTCCTGCACTTACAGACTGCTATTTACACATAAGACGCTGCCCCTAATGAAGATTCTTCACATCTGTAGTCTACGGTACCACTGAACTTGAAGTTGAAGTGGAAAGTTCGACTATTGAGGCAAGAAAGAGAGTACCTTATGGCCAAGATCCGATGGCCAGAGCAGCATGTTAGTAACTTTTCATAATAATGTTTCTATGGTTATTTTCACAATGACGCCACCAGCACCATTAACCACGTCTACGTGGGTTTTCTCCTCCGTGTCTCGCTCCCAAGCTGTGGGCATAGGCTTTTAACTTTTCATCAAAGACTAAATCTGTCAAGGTTTCGTTTTTGTGTTGACATAAGTCTTACCCCCAGAGATGGCAAGCATACTTCAGAAGGCAGTAATTTTGTGAGAAGGGGGGACCTTCAAGATTCTCTACATACATTCCCTATATGTATTTAGGCCGCATTCTACAAGTACAAGACCTAAAAAACACTAAAATAATACCAAAACAGGACCACTCTCTGTGGGAAACGCTGTTCACCATCTCATTGTTTGCCCTTGCAACGAATGGTTGCCATTGACACCGGGCCTTGTGACGTAACACTGAAAAGGTCTATTGTATGAAGTGCGCTATTTCACTTAAAAATCATCAACTAATCATCAACTAA